>JAODJU010000039.1:17291274-17307872 GCA_026776725.1 Gnathonemus echidnorhynchus | reverse complement strand
TGACCTTCAGCACCATAATATCACAATACTGACCTGTAGCACAATAAAATTGTAATTCTGATCTGTAATACTGACCTGCAGCACCATATCACCACGATACTGACCTGTAGCACCATTATATCATAATTCTGACCTGTAGCTCCATAAAATTTTAATTCTGATCTGTATGTCATAATTCTCACTTATAACACCATGATACAATACTTCTGTAATACTAACCTGTAGCACCTTATTACCGTACGTCTAACCTGTAACAGCTTGAGACCGTAATTCTGATCTGATCATGTTACTGCAATTCTGACCTGTAGTACCATAATACCATAATTCTGACTGTAATTCTGTAGTACTAGATAATACTGTAAGTCTTAACCCTAATGCTGCAATACTAACCTGTATTTCCAGCAGACCATAATTCTGACCTAGTCCCATTACAGACATGAAAGGTAAGATCCTTTGGACGCATACTTTATACCCCCTGAATACTTATGATACAGAGCAATACTGAGATACTCTGATCATTAGGCTCAGCTGAACCCTCCAGGACACGGGAGGACAAAACTGCAGCTGTATCTCAAGTCTTACTAAGCATCTCATTTCCTCTCACAGCCTCACAGCAATCAGAGCATATAAAGCGCACAGAAAGAGGGCCATCTCTGAACAGAGCAGACACTGAATGAGACAGTTGTTATGACTAAACAGCACAATGTAATAATTTGAAAAAACAGCTGTCGGTACCCAGTTACACAGCAGGAACCAAATTATAACTTCTTAAATAATTACAGTACTTTTTCCCTTTCTGCCCCCTACTGGTGATGAGTGGTATTAAAGTAGCTATGGGAAAAAATGGCTGAATTGGCACAGTGTATTTACATGGGTAAAATGCCAAGGCAAATTTTGTTTTCCCTGTTTAACCCTGACATCACCCTGAACTCAGCGATAGCTCCTACATACTGAACCGGTGCCTGAGTAAGCTAAACACCTAGCCCACTATACCATGGTTTACCTCTGTAAAATAAACAAAACAAGCAGAAGAACCCTGGACTGTAAGGAAACAGAAGTTTATTGGATGTGGAGGCCACATGGCTAAGGAGGATTCATTGAGATATTAATGGCAGGCTGGGTCACAGCTGGCAGGTTGATAAATATCAGTGTACTTGTGACGCCGAGGGGCCAGGAGTCTCCCCCTGCCCCCCCCCCCCCAAGGGTCCTGCCTTTGTCTACACTCTACAGCAGATGACGCAGCTGGCCGCGGCCCCGCAGCTCTAACTCCCCAGCTGCGAGCCTCACTTTGAGCCATGGCCCTGGAACAGGAGAGGGAGCACTCAGGCTGGAAGGAGGAGTGAGTCACTTCCTCTGCGCACGGCACCCTGGCGATTAGGGCCTGCACGAAGCACCGCTCTCCCAGCCCGCCGCTCAGCTCTGCCATATCCTCATTAGCCGGGTAATGGGCTTCGCCCGAGTTATGGGGAAAAGCAGCTTTGCGCATTAAGGACGAGCCCAGTCCAAGCTGGGCCGCCGAAACCGGCGCTATTTTAAAGACGGTTGGTGAGCATGCTGCTGAATGACAAACAGGGGAACCTGCCAGTTTCCCGCTGCAGCTAAATGGCTCGCGACAACCCAAACACCTGCAATTACAGCCATGCTGTTCTACTCTGCTCTGCCGAGAAAGCGAGCAGGTGTTTTAATTAAAGTCAGGCGCCGTCTCCATGAGGGAGCACAGCACAGCTGGACCTTAGAGAAATGCTCCCAGGACTCAGGATCTCAGATAAGAGGCGCTGGGTTCAGTTTAATAAACAGACAACGCTCATTCCACAAACAGACGCAGGCGAAGCACGGAGCGGCTGTTACGGTGTGCACCATACAGAAGAAAACAACAAAAGAACCTTTTGTTATGCCCAAAATCTCCCTAAAAAAGGAATGGAAGACGTTTCGTTAGACTTTTACAGTGGCGACAAACTGTATACCAAATGCAGTAACATCATATCCTTCATATGCTAACCGAAACACAGACGTACGTGTCGGACGCCTTTCTGTGATGTTTTACCTGGTGCCTGTACCATATTCCCTATTGAGGGAAATATTACTCTACAACAATAACAAGAATTTATTCAAATTAAGACCACGTATAGGTGCCTTTTAATTTCTTATGAGCAAAATAGGGGCGGTGTGGTGCTGCAGTGATCAGCCCTGCGCCTCATACCCCTGGGACCAGGGTTCGAGTCTCCGCCGCGGCTCCATGTGTTTGCATGTTCTCCCCGTGTCATTGTGGGGTTTCCTCTGGGTACTCTGGTTTCCCCCCCCCCACCACAGTCCAAGAACATGCTGAGGTGAATTGGAGTTAACAAACTGCACACCGCTTTGAATGGAGTGTGAGTATACAGAAAACGGATGGATGAACAGAATGCAAAACAGACATTACATTTAACCAATTTTTCTGAGGTTTCTATTCACTACAACTGAAAGCACAAGGAAGAATTACAACTTTTTTAAAAGGTGTACTCTATGAGATTTTAATCCATGACCATGGATAAGGAACCTGATCCTTGGAGAGCCGGTGGGGGTTTTTGGGATGACCTCACAATCAGCCAATAATAAAGCAGTGGTTCTCAACTCCAGTCCTGGGGACCCACTGTCATTGGCGATTATCCCAAAAACCCGCACCGGCTCTGCATGGATCAGGTTCCCTACTCCTGGGCTAGAAGGTGAGCCCTATTTCTGGGACAGGAGAAGGAGCTCCTGTTATGACAACAGTTTTGTGGTGTAGCTATTTGCTTATGCAGAGAGAGAAAGAAATTCTCAGAGAAAGGTATGGGAGCATGGAGCTCACAGGGCCGAGCAGCTAGGCCACGACCTGTTTGCCTTTCTAAGAACTGCCAGACACATGGTGTTATCTGTAAACTATGGGCTGATCCAGTGCACGCCAACAAACAGAAACATATCAGGAGATACTCTTATTGTTGACAGATCACATGGCTAAATACTGAAGCTCATCCAGTCGCACAGTTACATTGCTAATATTTACCATGCATCGTAATGGCCCAAGACAGGTGGAGCTACCAGATTTCGGTCAGAATAGTTAAGTCTCTGAGCTCCCCTCCACCCCACGCTGTCAGCGTATGAATCTTGGACACATCTGAGGGGCCATGCCCATGGTCAAATGGAAGATAAGTAACGAACGAGAGCGTTGGGAACACACGGCTTGTCTGGGCTGTGCACACATGACACCTCCTTTTTCTACGGAATGATATCAATCCCTTTGAGGATCATCCCAAGCCAATCATACAAACGAAACCACAGAAAGACAAGTATCGACAAGTATCCATCCATCAATGAAACAAAAACAATGGCAGCTTTCTAACAAGAAAACTCTCCTAGGCATCTTCACTCATTGGAAACATCAAAACTGAATGTCTGAGCTGAAGGTTGCCTGGTTCGCTGTAAGGTCCAAATGAGTGTTTTTATTTGGAACAGGTCGCTCAGCGAGATTCCGTTAGCATGTTCCGGGTGTTCCGCACACATGTGTATCACGTATGAGCAGGACCCAGCGACACAAAGAGAAGCCTGATTCTGTGAAGCTGTAATGAACACGGTCAGACAATAAAAGCCCCTTAACTGATCCGCGGCAATCATTTTGTTTTGAAGTTTGAAGAATTAGCGCTTATAAAGTATCATTCTGTTTAAATGATTATTTTGCAGATATTGAGTTGCTTGTGATGAGAGTGAAGGTTGCTGAGTTTGACCCAGCCTGTTTGTGCTTGTTTTAGTACATTGCTCCAGTTAGGCACAACAATGAGATAAATGTTTATCAGAGGCTTTTATCCAAAGCAACTTATACCAGAAGGAAGGGTTGCAACATACATTAGTGGCAAAAAATTGTGGAAACACTTCCAATTTGTAGAGATTGTAGAACTTTATTCCAGTTACTGATTTAATCATCTAAATTATAATATTTGTAAAATCTTTGATTGTTTCTAAAAATTACCACCAATATTAGTGTAGTGATGCCAAAAATGCTCAGCGTTTCCACAATTTTGGCCACTAGTGCGTACGTTTTCCTGGGATATGAAAGCATGACTTTTGCATTTGCTACTTGCTGAGTTACAGGAGGTGTCACTTATAGAAAGCCCTGGACCCAGTACCTGCTTAACAGGAGGAAGTTATGGATGGACTATGGAAGTGCTGCTTCAGGAGAAGGAAGAAAAACCCACTGAGTGGCGACCTGTGGACTCCCTCCGGGCTGCCGCACCGTTCAGGCCCAGTTCGTACAGAACCTCTGTACTTATTCAAAGGCTTGTTGTGGCAACAGCCCAAAAGCAGCATGGCAGGGCTGGAGAGTGACAGGCTACGTAACCATTGTGGTTGGCACATGGCTTCAGAGAGCTCTGAACTGCCATCTGAGGACGGGGGGCAGGAGGGTTCAACGGGGTTAGGCACAAACTATCTCAATACATACGCTAATCATTAATAACTATATTAATAAGACCACGTGCAGTAAAAGAATCGTTTTAGATTTCCACATTTCAGTGACAAATGAGGCGTAAAGTGAAACGCAGCCAGAACCAAGCAGACAAAGCCCTGCGAGACACAGAGTGGACTCTCAGAGACGCCAGGGAACAACAGAGCTGCCCTCATAGGGCTCAGCTACGGAAACACGCGCAGTGCACTCGCACCAGGGCGGCCGTATGAGGCACGTTAGCGCTTCAGTGAAGAACGTGGTATGAGGGACATGGGGGAAGATATTAAACAGCAAGTGATCATATGTGATCACACCTTAAAAGAAACTATAGATTGTTATAAGCAAATAGCTGTATATATTCATGTGACATTCCATATCCTTAATGTAAATAGCTGCATATTATGATTTCAGATAAATACAAGTTAATACTGCCATTATGACATTTTATATTGCTATTCATTTTATGGCAACCAATTGTACTTTATGCAAAAGTTATTTATGCAAGTTAAAATGCAATGGAAAAAATATAATTTCCGACATTTCTTATTTATAATTTTACTCAGTGATCCAGGAACGGCAAAAAATTTATTCTAATAATAAAAAACACGAACAAATAAGAGTTATTCTGACAGAGGTGTGATTTTAGCAAAACAGCCCTACGCAGACTGGAATGCTGGTACTCCGGCTAATATTAGCGCTCTCAGTCACGCTACCGACTCAAGCACCTTTAAAATCCCTCTAACTCCCTTGGATCATCCGAGTGTAGACAAACTCAAATAGATATTATTATTATTATTATTATTATTATTAATAATAATAATATAATCACGTTAATCCATGCGCACTGAATGTGGCCAATATAGAAACTACGGAAATTAATGTAAACTCTGATGATTAATGTAACCGGTTAAATGATCGGATCGTTACACGTAACTGGCAAAGAGAAGCGCTCCGTTATATGTTACCAGTTAAATAGCCGTGTTGACCTTAAAGTACTGGGCTGATTACTGAGACCAAGTCGAGAATATAACAATTTAATGTACCGCGCTGATAATGTGACCGTTTAAAGTAGCGCGTTGATAATAACAGCCGAAATTACCGCACCTATAACAAAAGTTTAAAATTTCACGTTGATAAAATAATAATTTCGGGGTCGGTCAATCTTATAGGCGACCGCCTATGGCGCCAACTTTAGGGGGGCGCCGACTTGCCAACCAATTTCACTTTGCCGACGGCGGTGCTCGCCTAGGGCGCCACGTCGGTTGGCACCAGTACTGTAATAATTAGTAAAGGTACAATATCGTTACATGTACCTGCTTAAAGAACAGCTCTGATAATAACAGTTTAGTGTCACGTTGGTAGTATAATACTTCAGGTATGAAACTGATACACTGTTTTAAGTCCCGCACCGACGGGCTCTGACTATCGCACTGTAACATGCAACAGCTTGAAGATCCCCGGCCCTCCCGCGCTCGCTCACGCCGCTCGGCCGACCGCTCCCGGGCTCCCGCCGCTCGGCTAGCCGCTATCTCCGCTCAGTGTTTTTCTGCACTTTTCTCACAGCGGCTGTCCGTGTTTCGCCCTGACAGCGCACTTTAACAACACAGCACCGTCACAGCCCGCTTGGAACGTCCCTGGAACGCCCAGACTCGCGGTCCTGCCGCATTTCTGCCGAATTAGACCCCGAAGCGCCCCGGACTGAGCGCCGCCGAATCACCGCAGGAAAGCGGGACGCGGACGCTGGGCACGGAGAGGCCCGGACGGCCGGTTGGCCGGCCAGCGGGAACCGCGCACTCGAGGATCCGCTCACCGTCCTGGCAGCCTCAGCCCACGTCCTGCCCTTCTTCCTCCTCCGCTTTTCCCTCATGTCTGCAACTCGGCTGCCTCGCCGCGTTCGTGGAGACGTCGCCGCGGTTACAGTGGGAGAACCGCCGCCGCCGCTGCCATGTTGGGCTTTTACTGTAAGCAGCGGGTCATGTGACCCGAGGGGTTACGTCACCTTACTGTACTAATGACAGCTGCCCCCCACAAGGTCTGCCGCCGTGGGCGTACAAAACAATATTAGTGCATAAAGTATGTCTACTTAGGCTTTGGACTTCAAAATAAACATGAATATCAAAATTATATTGTCGTTATTAGAAATATTGTTTTGTAAGTTTATTTGCAACTCAAATAAGGATGTTTAAATATATTGTGGAAAATAATTTAATGTAGTGAATGTATGCTATATTAAAAATCAGTTAAATGATAATTAACAATGGTCAGTAGCACAGGGAATAAAAGCATTACTGTTTAACAGTATGGACAGTGAATGTGTCTGAGTTGTTTTTTTACGTCAGTTATATGCCTGTTTGTGCTTATACTAACATTAAAGGTGTTTAGATTTATTTTAATTAATGTGAAATACTCTGTTATTCACTCTTATTTCTCCAGATGGCGATGTTGTTCCTCGTAATGAGAATCACCCGAACACGCTCACACATCCTGTTGTGGATTGTTGGGTGAGCTGCGCTCCAGTTATTAAATAAACGCTGTATTTTCTGTAAACCAATTTCACCATATGGGCTGCGGGGTAGAGGTGAGAAAGACTCCCAGCAGTGGCGCCTACAGAACATTTAGATTTGGGTAGTAATTAGGGGGCAGTCATATTTATGGCGGCCACGTCGCACGGCGTCTCTTCTACCGTTGAGATTAGAACGTAATCCATCCATTATCTGTACCTGCATGTCATATGCAAGGTCGCGGGGGTCCGGAGCCTATCCTGGAGTCTATGGGCGCAAGGCAGGGAACAACCCAGGATTAGGCGCCAACCTTAAAATAATCCATATTTCGTTTTCATTTACTTTTTTATATGGGGTGGCTCAGGGAAGGCCAGGTAGCCTATTCCAGGAGTGACCATGATTCCCAGGTTGTAATTTTCATAGCGCTGCATATTGGCAATTCATTTAATAATGCATATTTAATCGCTTAGACCAATTATAGTGACTTTAGAAAGTATACTGAAGGAAAAATGAAGCAGATAACTTTTCTGTACTTTATGAGAAGTTAGAGAAGTTGCTGCTTCCTGATGCTCCCCAGAGACCCGGTTCAGACAAAAACAGACAGTGGACGTTTCTTTTAAGTGTACGTTTATTAGGGTTTCTCTTGTAGCACTTCATTTGCGTTATTCATTTCCTTCATCAGTTTACAGACAAGCAGGATTCATAGGATAGCATAAAATGGTAGCGGAAAAGAGAAATAAATAAATAAATATACAAAATAAAGAGAAAAGAGGCGAACCACAGAAATCCATTCTCATGTCAAACACATTGCTATAGAAACAGGAAAAACCTTTTTGGTCCTCGTCCTCTCCTGAATTTCCCTACAGATGCTTTCCTGTGCATTCGGGAATCACTCAGATCATCCGAGATTAAGGTGAGGCGTGCAACAAAGGCGTTCAAAAAGTACTACGCACAAATATGAAAATCCTAATTATTTTACAAAAAAAACTATTCAAAGAACTTAAGTATTTACAATGCATCGTGTGCATTTTGCTTGCAATACAATTAAAATGCGAGTTATTCTATTCCTTTACTGTGCAGAGCTGTAATACAGAGATGGGTCTGTCCCGTCGTCCGCACACATAATTACAACAAATGTTGGAGAGTGACATCAGAGCAGTAATAGAATTGGCTTCGTGTTCTGAGAAAGGACGGCTCCCAAGCTGAGGCGAAGTGAGCCGCGGCCCAGCTTGGTGTACTTATATACAGCAGTAAAGAAGCACCAGCGAGACACGTACCGTTGTGCTCAATGAAAAGCGGCACAACGACAAGGCCCCGAGGTGTCACTGAGGCAGCTGTTTGCATATTGGCAGCAAACACAGCATGGCAGCCAAGCCACGTCATCCGTCCACACCCGTGTCACGTACCCGTGCCCACGCGCCAGCGCGCTCACGCATCGGAAGAACCGCGGGTCCCCTCGAGGCAAGTTCTGGGCCTTTGCAAAATGCTGGTGGGTCAGGACGTGGGTCTCAGTGCGTGATTGTTATGCGACAGGTTCAGCAAAAATGCATTTAATGGGATGGAAGCGGGGACATTTTCCTGGGGCTCGAACTGCCAGTGATAGCGTACGGTGTCACCTGTGCTCTTGCAGTGACACATTCATGCTACCTGGGATCTGTCTCAGCACTGCGTTATACACGGCCTTTGTTTGGCCGTATGAAAAAAAAAAAGAGAACACGAATTGTTATACCCGCAATAACAGTCAGTCACCAGCAGGTGGCCTGAAGGCCAAACGAGAGACCGCAAAATAGAGCAAGGACTGAAAAAAAGGAGTACCACGCGCCAGGGATGTTTAGGGCATATAAGTCATTGGGGATGTTTGCTTAACCTTGTATATGTCTTTTGTAATGTTTTGTGCAAAATGGCTGGCGTCCTTGGATTTACTGTTGGTATTTCTATTCTACTACATGTGGATTAAAGCCTGGTTGTTTTGGGGGTTTATTTTGACAGACAAAAGGTTTAACTCTTTGGTGAGTGGTGGTCCTTTCCAAAAAGTACTGGTTCTTTAAAAGCAACATTTGCCAATGACCATTTGGACAGGTGTGTTCTGCTACTCCACCTGCTATCCCACGAGTGCAGATTAGAGACTGCTGTAGGTGGAGACTGCTCACCATGTAAGAGATGCAGCATGGGTCAGTGGTCTACATTTAGCATGTGTCTCCTATGATCCACGCAGCCTCAGGTTAAGATGCTGGGAAAACCCTGATTTGTTGCTAAATTATCCCCTAAAGCAGCGCTTCCCAATCTGGTCCTCGGAAGGAAATGTGGACTGTCTGGCTGGGATCTCAGAGGGAGCAAAAACACAGACTGACTGTGGGTCACCGAGGACCAGATTGCAAAACACTGACCTAATGAATCGCACAGAGACAGCGACGTAAACACAATTTCTTGAAGACTGCCTCTTTCTCTTTTAACCGTACAGAAGTCATACTTGCTCCATTTTTGCAGTAATAAACACTGACGGTATGCTCATGATGTATATTTCAGTTCCCGGGACAACCTTTAAAAAGTACACAAAATAAGTTAAACTGACAAGTCAGGAAAACCTAGATGCACTTGACTTCATTCTGACACGTTTCCAGTAGCCGAGCGGAAAACGGAAGAACAGTCATCAGGCAGACATAGATGAAGAGCAAGGTTGTTGTTTTTTTCTTCGCCTGAACGGCCAAAGGTGGTCTTCATGATAATTTGCAGCACTTTCAGTGGGCAGAATCAATAATTCATTCAGAATTTCTCTGCCAGATTCTTCTCCATTGTCCCGCTTAACCAGTCCTATATTAATTAGTGTAATCCTAAACTCATCCCCGCTGTCAGCGCATACGGCACAGCGCCCACAGTGCCGTCATATCCCCTTACCAGAGGAGAGCTTTAGTTTCTGCTGTGAACCCTGGCTTTCGGGTAAAACCCTCAGAGGAAGTAAACGATTATCACGTTAACAAGTCTGCCTCTAATACCACTCCTATCGTCACAGAACTATTATCCCAATGAACCATCTACATTGAAAATATTTTTTTTAAAAGTGTCTCTTCACCCCCCCACTGTTATGGACAACTCGCCTCCCCCGAATTGAAGCTGTTACTTCATGCCTTCAAATGTTTACATGTTGTCTTCAGGTTTTAGTGGTCTTAGAAATGAAACAGGACACATACATCGGAAATCAGGACTCCAGAAAACAGTATTTACACCATGAGATTATTACTTCAACATTGTTGGTATTTCTTTCTGTCAATGAATATATCGTTTTTCCTTTCTTATATGTCAGGTTATACCAGCTCCAAGGTATCATAATATCAGGAAAACAACTCGTACGTCAGAACTTAAACAGTTTATAGTAACATCATGTCTGATCAACCTACCTGCCACCTTTTACAGGGCATTCTGCCATTTGATTGGTGATGTCAAGTGTTAATGGATAATCTTAGTAATATCTAACTATAACTGATATTAATGTTTTGTGTGTCTCTTTCAAAACTGGCCTGATAAAAGTCTATGCTTAGGATTTTATATGTGCAGCTAACAGGGTTATCCATGGTAAATATTAGAATTCAAGCTTTGAAATACTTTTGAAAAATCAAACGTTTGCTTTGAAAAAGTATAAAGACACCCTTAGACCTGTAAGCTGTATTCTGTGCTTAAATGGGTGCTACACTAACATGGGCCCTATGCCAATACAGACACCATGGTAAGACAGGCTCCATATTAACACAGGCCCTATGCCAATACACGCCCACACTAAAATGGACCCCATGTTAACACTAACCCCATGGTAACACAGGTTCCAGGTTAACACAGGCTCCATGCTAATACGGACTCCATGCTAACATGGCCCCCACACTAATACGGACTCCATGCTGACATGGCCTCATGCTGATACAGACTCCATGCTGACATGGGCCCCACGCTAATACGGACTCCATGCTAACATGGGCCCCACGCTAATATGGACTCCATGCTGACATGGGCCCCACGCCAATACGGACTCCATGCTAACATGGACTCCATGCTAATATGGGCTCCATGCTGACATGGGCCCCACACATAACAGTAAACTGATTTTTCAAGTAGTTTCAGTGTTGCTTCTCTGAAGAGAAATCTGAGCACTTGTCTTCCAAGGAATCCATTGAGGAGAAGCTTAATATGTGTAACTGCAGCATTGGGGCCTACGCTGTGTGTGTGTGTGTGCGTGTGTCTGTCTATCTTTCTGGTGGGGGTGGGGGGGGCTGCACTGTGTTAAAAACCTATACCGGACAACATGCTCATCAGATTAGTGTCTTCCCTGGTTCAGATTATAATACATTGGACAGAGGATGCGCTGTTCAGTTTGTTGCTGTTACAAAAGGTTCCCGCGACAAGAAACACAACACAAGTTAAGAGGCTTTGAGTACAGAACCCAGAGGACATGAGAATGAACCAGGCCGCTCCAAGGTGGGGGTGGGTGGCCGGGACTGCTCATCATGGATGGGAGGGGCTGGAAGCAGCCCCCTGCTCGTGTTGGGGGGCTTGAGGCCTTGAAGCCAGGGAGCAGGTAGAAGGCGAGGGCAGGATCACACGTGGGGTCTGACACCTGGAGGGGAGGGGAGGGGAGGGGAGGGGGGGGGGTTACAGGGATGTTAGCACTGCAGACATGTTCATAGTGTATCATCAAGTAGCAGGAGGAGGGATAGCTGGGGCACAGATACTGCAGAATCACGCAGTGCTTTCACATCAGCGACTGACAGCAGCCAGCAGCACCTTTTACCGCCACTCAAACCACCCTGAGGGGCCCCCTGTTGACCACAAACAGTCACTAGACTGGGGGCCCCAAAGCCACTTTTTGAGAGTGGCCCCAAAAACTACAAACCCGCCCCAGAGACTTTACTGTTTATGCACATTTGCAGTTCACAGCGTAGATGCCTTTTCTAATTAGCTACAGATTTATGAATCCGTCGAAGCTTCCGACGTAACTGGTTTTGTCACTCGTGACCTTCACAGTAAAGACCTGTGCCCTTGGTGCTATGAAATGACGAACGATCGATGACATCTTTGACGACAGTTTACTGTTCACAATGTACAATTCTCACTTGCCCTTTTAAGGAACGCCAGACTCATTGGCTGTGATCAGCACTATGTGGCCTTTGGGTGCCCTTGCCAGCTACGGATGTCTCACATGACCCGACGGCTTCACTCACCAGGACCGAGACTTTTTGACTCGCGTGGCGGCAGCCATCTCCCTGTAGGTGGCGTTGTCCAGCAGTAGGTCTCTGCTCAGCTGCAGCGCCAGGTCCTGCTCCAGGTGTGTCTTGGGGAAGTCCAGGTGGAACACAGCGGGTGGGGACATGTCCAGCTCCAACAGCATGATGTTCTCAGCCTGGGGTAGGATGGTGAGGTGGGGGGTTGACACACAAGGCGCTGTGGTGTCTTGAGGTTTCCTAGGCAGCTAGCTGGAGGCTATGCAGGGACTCCCTGCCTCTATATGCCCTCATGAAGATAAATCACAGGAGGCTCCATCTTCCAATCACTTACCCAGTACAAGGCACAAGGCACTAATTTATTATTCCCATTGGAATCAATGACGCAGTGACTCATCACTTTGAAGTTCCCATATCAATTGCAGTGGTTCTCTGGCCATGTTAATATCAAACCCCCTTGGTATCAAAGGAGCATCTACCTACCAGGTACCTAGAGAGTGAGGATGAGGACCTACCCGGTACCTGGAGAGACTCCCCATGGCGATGGCATTGCGGGCATACTGGCTGATTGGCCGCTTGTATCCCACCGCTGAAGCTGGTCTCCTTTTCATCTGCATGAATTTACTGCAACAAGAAGAGGAGAAAAGGCCATTCACCTTCTGAAGTTCAGCCTGAGATACCACTTCCTAGTTCTGTCTCTTCCACGTTCATTCCTACCCTGTTCCTGCACAAACTGACCCCTTATTGTTTCAAAGCATGAATATAATGGCCTTTTAAAACAGGAACCGCACAACGGCTTGGACAACATGCCGTAATCATTTTTGACAGCGTCAGATTATGTGATTGTAAGCATTTTTCTAATTACAGATTTAAATAACAGTCTAGGGGTGAAAGAGAAGGTCACACAAGACTGTGATCAGCTGAAGGAGTCCAAAATGGCGCAAACTGTTTTACTTCACAGCGTAACTGACCTCCTGCACCAAAAGGTGCTAAATCCCACAATTCAGGCAATAATGTGGCACCTAATTCTTCACATTCACCAAGGTCAGGCCAGACCACTCTGCACAGACTGTAAAAAGATCACATCAAATACTGCATGTAGAGTACCCCGCAAGCCTAATCAGCTCAATACTGCATGTAGAGTACCCCGCAAGCCTAATCAGCTCAATACTGCATCAAACGTCGCACATTTTTTACAAGATCATTTAGATTCTTAGAGTCCATACAGGTTGCTTCAGACCCTGTAAACGTGCATCGAACACTTTGCACAAGCAGTCGAACTACCCAGACCGAGATGAAGGGACAAATGCCAAGCCAACAGGCCTTGGGGGAGGGCGGCCTCTGCAACCCCCCCCCTCCCCCGCAACCTTGTCGGCGGTGACAGAGGCGCGGTGACATGTCTCGTCTGCCCATCAGCGATGTGCCAAGGTGAACGGCGCTGAGATAACAGAGGAAACGCCCAGACATTCAAGCCAAGCAGCTCATACGCAATACAAAGGCTTCTTATTCCACTAAGTGTCGTTTATGACCGTCCTTAAGCAGACACTATAATAAGTAAATATTAACAAGACGGTGCCATATGGCCAAGATCTCCCTATCGGCTCCCCACTCTTTATTGCCAAGAAGAAAAAAACCTACTATCATCTTGTGTGAGCCTGTTATAAAGTAATATATGCATCTAAGCTGCATAATAGCAGACAAATCACATTGTGTTCATGCCGTGTTTATTTTATGTGTTCCAGTCTCATGCTGCAGAAGGGATTGAGAGGTGACCTGGGAGCCAGCGGCAGGACGTTTGGCGTCCGTGTTTATGAAAGGGCCTCTATTCTCGCCAAGCGTTGTTGTCAACATGGAGGAATGACTTGCAGATATGAGGGTGACTTTCAGAGACCCAACACAGCACACTGATTGAAATCTGTACTTTTCAACATCTCCTTTCCTTCCTTTTTCTGCTGCTTACCTACCTCCCTTCCTCCTCAGATATGCCTCCCCTTGCAGGGATATGCTTCCCCTTGCAGAACTCCTGACCTCACATGCAAAAGAAATGCTGACTCTGGGTTGGAGCAGCACTGTAGTGTCAAGAGGGCCAATCTTAAACATGCATGTTTAAAGCACCTGGAAATCTTGAAGAGACAGAAGCAAAGCAAGCAGCTATTGTCTCCGGTTCTGCAGTGAAATTGCCTCTTTTGTTTAGTGATAAAAATAAACGTCATTTTCATTCTGGATTCAGAGATCCAGTACCGGCATGAGAAACAGCTTTGTCTACCTGATAATCAGATGACTTCATTCAGAATAACTTAGACCAGGACTGAGGTCTTCAGAGATGGGGCCGAATATCACTGTCCGATCTGGCTGCCTACAGGATGTGGCTGGTGGGGCCATGCTGGGTAAGATCACTCACTTCTCAGCGGGAACGAGAGGCTGGAACCTCCATTGGTCCTCCTCATTATCAAAGACGAGCCTGTTCATTATCTTGTTCTTCTCTTCAGGTGGGATGAAGTTCTCAATGATCAGGTACCTGAAGCAGGCAACAGGGCATGGTCTGTACCTTCTGAAAAAGTACCTAACGATTTTAGTTAGTGAAGATTAGATTTAAAAGGCAATTATGAGAAGCAGAGGAGTCTTTGAAGCTTGCAGCGTGTTTGTGTCCAGTGGGTTTCGTCGAGGTTTAGGTTGACCTACTGCTGCTGTTTTCCTGGGTTTTAGATTAACTAGAGAAACTACAGCAGTGTTTCCCAAACCAGTCCTCATGGCACACTGGACAGATCCGCGTTTTTGTTTTATCCCAGTTCCCAGCACACCTGTAGGGTATTTAGAGCTAGAGCTTGGGTCAGGTGTTCTGGGAACTGGGATAAAACAAAAACGCGGATCTATCCAGTGTGCCATGAGGACTGGTTTGGGAAACACTGAACTAGAGAACGTTTCTCAGTCTAAGGGTGTGGTCACACTAGTGCAGATAAATATTCCTGTCTCGTTCACTTCCATTATAGCTGCAGGACAAGAAAATCAGATTCCTCACTTCCAGTAGAACAGCGATTTCACAGAGTTCATCTTAAATGAACTTTGACCTGCAATTTCACATAGGTCAACCAATCGTGTGTGGTATGGGTGGGGCTGACCTTTCAGCTTCATTGGTTGTGGGCCATGGAACAGCCAATTCTTTTTAACTGTCGACTGCCAGAATATAAATTTGTAAACGGGAGAAAACCTGCCTGAGTGGCAGTGAGCATTCAGATGGGTCTCAAAGATAGGAGGCATATTACGGTCCATTTTATAACGTCGCTAGTTAGTATGCTTCACACTTAGCTCTCTAGGCTAGAAGGTTAATATTACAAGATGGATTTATTCCACTATACTAATAATTTCCTCAATACTGACTGTAATAAGCAGTTTAAATACGTATTTTAAAGGCAAAATATATGTGACTTAATCCTTATTAGCAGTATTCCTTATTAACATCAATGCACCAATACTGCTTCGAAACAAAACATTAAGTTCTGTTCCACACCCACTTTCACATTTTCGATTTTTTCGCGCTAGTGTGACCGCACCTTATTCTGAACTTTACCGTGAAGGTCAGTCAGAGAGCGGGTTTCGTGCAAGAGGGTGGGGGCTCACTTGAACTTGAGCTCCCTGGTGAGCTCATTCTGGGTCTGCTCCAGCTCCTGCCGGGCCTTCACGTGCTCGTCGTTGACGTCCATGATCTCCGCCTTCACGGCCTGCAGCTTCGCGAACAGCTGCGGATGCGAGGGAGAAACAAGATGAGGAGATAAGACTCTAAGTACAGGGCCTGGGCATGGAGCAGGAAGCGGGGAGGGGGGGGGCTGAAGGAAGTGGGGGCTTCCATTCTGCAGGCAAAGCCTGGCCATCCAGGCAGCCGTCTCCTAGCAACCGCTCAGTCACCCACAGCAATACTCCGTCACCAAAGCTATTGCCTTGCCCCTCCCCACAGAGACACCATCCTGCAGGGAGCCAGAGAACAAACATCTAGTAGGTCCTTCCGATGTTTCCATCAGACTATACACGTGCCTTTGCAGTTAGCCGGCCTCCCTGCATGCTGTTAAGAGAGATTCCTTGACACACAACCACGGAAAAGAAGCAGGACCACGTCCAGTCCTTCCAGAAGATGTTAGTATCAGTGAATGAAAACACAAAGGCTGATCTTCCAGTCGACTCCACTGAACCTAAGCATGACACGTGATCACGTGATGGGTTTCCTGCAGCAGGACGGCTCACAGTTGAGGACTTCAGGACGATCTGACCATCATGATCCATGTATTTATATAAATGTCATTCTAAAGGTCAATTGAAGCTCCCTGGCTGTAATGTCAGGAAGTGTGGATAAAGTTTAACACCACATCTCACTTTTCCTGCGTTGAAGGTTCAGGCTACAGCACTGTGTGTGTGCCAAGTTACTCCAGCTTCCCTTTGACG
>JAODJU010000039.1:17246914-17281958 GCA_026776725.1 Gnathonemus echidnorhynchus | reverse complement strand
CAGTGATGAATGCATGAACTGTTTTGATGAATTGTCAAAGTCAGATGAGAAATGCTAATTTGTGTGGGAGACTGTGTAACTGTTCTGAGAACTGCATTAAGAGAATGGTGTTTCTGATGAGGAAATTGCATGAAAGCGACTGAGAAAAACTGTAATCTTCTCCAGCTTTAGAAAGGACATCGTATCTTTGAGCCACTGAGTGGTAGAGGGAGCTTGGGTGGCTTTCCAATGAAGAAGAACTTGCCCTCTCGCCAATAGGGAAGTGAAAGCTAGAATATCCAGCTGGTTTGAAGTATAATGATGATAATTACCCGGGAGCCCAAAAATGGCAATATGGGGAGAAATTTCTATAGTTTTGGAAAATACCTTGGACAACATGTTAAAATAGTTCTGCCAAAGATTAGATAGTGACGGACATGAGTAGAACATGTAAGTGAGGTTACAGGGGGAAAGATGACATTTATCACAACTGTCAGATATGTTGGAAAAAAATTGTGCAAGCCGTGCTTTAAAAAAATGAACTCTAAATAGCATTTCCTAAAATTTTTGTAGGTACACTCACTGATGCTCAGCACTTCCTGTGATTTTTGTAGCTACATTCAGTGATTCTCAGCACTTCCTGTGATTTATGTAACTATACCAAGTGATTTACATCATTAGTTACTTTGGAGCATTATTATATGTTTTATCTTTTGTAGAAAAAGTATGGATTGAAAGATGGGTTGGCACCTCATCCTGGGTTGTTCCCCGCCTTGCACCCATAGCATCCAGGATAGGCTCCGGACCCCCCGCAACCCTAAATAGGACAAGTGGTTTCAGAAAATGGATGGATGCATGGATGGAATGGATTGAAAATAAAGCACCTATCAAACAATCCATCCTTCATCCTTGCAATCACTTAAATTGAACAGGGTCAGAGAATGGCCTGGAGCCTTATTCCACGAAACAGCACAATAACCCTCAGCAAAGAGCAGGGAATTATGGGATGGTACCCTGACAAAACAGTATCGTAACCCTCAGCAAAGAGCAGGGAATTATGGGAGGGTACCCTGACAAAACAGTATCGTAAACCTCACCAAAGAGCAGGGAATTATGGGAGGGTACCCTGACAAAACAGTATCGTAACTCTCACCATGAGTTCTGTGCTGGGTGATGACCAAACACCTGAGATATTAGCAGTCAAAAGGAAAAATCTAGTGTAAAATATTGATCCTGTTGGTATAATAAATAGGCTCACCTAAATCCATGTGAAACCTGCTTTTCTCTCCATGTGAATTTACAGGACTGTGAAGTGAAAATTCCAATAAAGGTCATTTTAGTTGAATCATTCATGTCCTTTGCTGGTTCTATTTTGCATTCAGTTCGCACCTGAAAAGTGAGAACAAATGTCTGTTGCTATTTTATGGGTTTCTCACCTCCTGGAACGGTGTTCACATGTATTTCCTTTATAATACTGATACTGAGCATGATGAAAATCATGTTTCATAAAGACGCGATATGTGAGTGAAACGTCATGGTTGTAATGGAAATTCATTACTAAATGCTTTAACGTGACGTATTAAAAAACTCTTCAGAAGACATCAAAACAAACTTTGATTCATCCATGGATTATCTTTTGCTTATTATTTCAATTCTCAGAATCCATCTACTTTAAAATTTGAAAAAAATGATCCTGTACTTTCCACTGCAGACACAGAATTGAGCTGTAACTAAAACGTGCAGTTTTTAATTGTGTTTAAAACTTTGACAACAGCTCTCAGTAGCTCCCGTCAGGTTAATATAAGCTATCTTTTAGACCAATCATTTCTGAAAAAAATCCAAGATATTGCAAAGAAGATCAGTAAGGAAAAAGGATCCCAAGATGGCAGCCCCGGATCACTTAAAGTACCACTTACTCCTGGACACAGAGAGATTAACACACTGATTTAAAGGGAACTGGGACTTTACATGGATGTTTCACACATTCACCTTCCACATTTCATAGTCTTGTTGGAATTAAATATTTAAGCCATTGCAAATTCACGTCTGTATTTTTTGCATTATAAATATCCATGGTACCTCATGCTATTAACCCAGAAACAGGACTGCAGAACTGGTAGGGTGAATCTGAAGGGTGAATACGCCCCCCGGCACTCTGGTTCAGCCCAGCAGTGGTACATTCTCTCAAAAGCTCTTCCCAGAATCCTCCAGCCCTGCCTGTCAGCACCATCTTCTCTTCCTGTACATTTTCCCCAGTGACAGGTGAGCTCTGATAATCAATCTAGCACAGATTTACAGGACAAACAAGTATATTTGGGCAATGTAAGAGCAAGTGAATCTAATTGAATTCTTACTGTATTCATACCATACATTTTCCATGCTGGCTGAATGAGTACAGGGTCACTTTGAGCCTGGAGACAGAAGGCAGAGAGGACCTCTGGCTGGGATTCCAGTCCATCACGGGGAGATCACTCTCACACACCATCGCGCACTATGGGAGATTCAGAGACACACCTGCCCAAATGCATGGAAGAGAGCAGACTAGAGTAGCTGCAGGAAACTCCATGAATTTACAATCTAAGATTTATATTTTAAGAATTTATTTGTAACTAATTGTATTTATTGTATCTGTATATATATATATATTTTTTTTTTGGCACCTAGTTACATACTAACTGCATTTCATTGGCTCTGTACCTATATTCAGCACAATGACAACGAAGTTGAGTCAAATCTAAAAAAAAATGTGGAGAGAACATGCAAACTGCACACTGCACACTGCACACACACACACACACACAATCACACACACACAAACACAGATCTGTACTCATATCTTTGTTGGGACCAAACAAAACATAAATCTGTGATTGCAGTCACAGATTTTTAAAAAATCGAATTTCCCCTTGATGGGGACTGAAAAAATGGTTCCCACAACATCACAATAGATTTTATTCATATTGTGGGGACATTTGGTCCCCCAATGTAATGCATACCTGGACCACAGACACACACTGAGACCCTCCCCATGCAGCGAGTGCGTCGTCAGCATGCTACATGGCTACTGTGTAGCGCTAACCGCTAACCCGCTCACATGGACGCTCGGCGCCACAACACGCTCACAGAGGCCCATTGTTTATGGGGCTTTGATGTCTGAGGAGGAAACGAAGCTGACAGGAAGACAGAGACGCCATGACTCACCGTGTCATTATTCACGCAACAGGACGCACACACAAAAAGGTATTTCTCTAATGCTTTTCAACTTCCGTGCAGCTGTGTGTCTGAGTACGCAGCACATGTATGCAGATTAGTTTGTATGCAGATGTTTGCTAGAACACAGTCTACCTCAAAGCGTGAGAGAGAACACAGCCTACCGCAGTGTGTGTTACAGAGAACACAGTCTATCTCAGTACATGACAAAGAACACGGTCTATCTTAGCCCATCATGGAGAACACAGTCTACCTCAGTGTGTGATGTAAAACACAGTCAAACTCAGTGGGTGTGACAGAGAACACAATGTGTCTCGGTGTGTGATAGAGAACACAGTCTACCTCAGTGTGTGAGGGAGAACACAGTCTACCTCAGTGTGTGAAGGAGAACACAGTCTACCTCAGTGTTTGACAAAGAACACAATCTGTCTCAGTGCATGATGAAGAACATGGTTTACCTTAGCCCATGATGGAGAACACAGTCTACCTCAGTGCATGATGGAGAACACATTCTACCTCAGGGTGTAACAGGGAACACAATCTCTCTCAGTGCGTGATGGAGAACACAGTCTATTTCAGTGCGTGATGGAGAACACAGTCTACCTTGGTGCGTGATGGAGAACACAGTCTACCTCACTGTGAAGACTGTCCCAGCTGGGGTAAATATACCCACTACTGATTTTCATTTAAGGCTTTGTGTGTTCCTGACATAATTCCAGACAAATGTAAGGGGAAAAAAAATAAATAAAACAAAATCAATATGTTCTGGGTGACCTGTAGATGAGAAGCACACTGAATATTTAATGTGGTGTCACATAAGTCACCTGAAAGCCAAGGAGGCATAATGAGCCATGTGGGAGTGGCAGAGATAATGTGACCATGTGACCGTATGACCATGTGACAGGGAATCATGGAGCAGGAGCATCTCCATCATGGACTTTCACACACATTACTTAGGTGGATTCAATGTCCTGAGCTGGGATCATCAGCCAAAAACACCTACAGTACATCCTCAAAAAGACCAGGACGACAATGTCCATCACTGAAGCATTCCCAAGACACAACATTTATCAGTATAAACCAGCAAAGACAAACCATTTTAGCCATTTTTATCATCAACCTCTGAGAACTGCAGGGTAACTGCTTGAGGAGTTCAGTAACATTTGACTTAAATATATTTGCATGATACATACCCTCATAATGCATTATAATGCAGTCATAAAGCATTATAAACACAGCTATAAATATTTACAAAAAGGCATAACATTATAGCCATGTTCATTATGCATTGTGAATGCACTCATCTATAATACATTATAAATATCTCCATAATACATTATACTTACCATTATAATGCTTTATGAAGATATTTATAGTGTATTACGGCTGAGAGCATTCATGATATGTATCCTCACTATAGTCCATGGATTTAAAAAGGATAAATGCTAATTCAGCTCTAATATATAACTTATAAATTCTCTCTGATTACCAAATTCGGTAACACTTTACATTAACTGCACCTTCATAATGCTTTGATATTTAATTCATAAAACATTCAGTACACCTTCATAATGTATTCATTAAGTATTCATAAAACACATATGCATTACATATGTATGCCTTAACATCCCAACAGCCCTCAACAGCTGTAATATACATTAAAACAAACATTATATAATAATAATAATAATAAACATTATAATTGTATAATCATGTAATGTTTGTTGTTAATGTATATTAAAGCTGCTAAGGGATGTTAGGATGTTAAGGTGTACTTGCATGCTGCTTATGAATGTTCTATGAATGCATTATGAATGCATTATGTAGGTGCACTGAATGTTCTATGAACACATAATGAACATATTATGAAGGTGCACTTAATGTAAAGCGTTACTCACAGTTCTTTAGATACTTAGAGTTCTTGATACCAAATTGTCACTGTTGATGCACAGATTCTGGCAGAGAGGACAGTGACAGTAACTCACTTGTTTTAGGGGACAGTGAGAGAAACCTGACACAGAGAACAGTGACGGTAATTGATATGACACAGAGGGTAGTGACCTGACATAGGATCAGTGACAGTAACTGACCTTACATGGGGACAGTGACAGTAAATGACCTGAGTCAGAGGACAATCACAGTAACTGGTCTGACTTAGGTGGACAGTGACAGTAACTGATCTGACACAGAGGATAGTGACAGTAAGTGGCCTGATTTAGGGGATAGTGACAGTAACTGACCTGACACAGAGGACAGTGACAGTAACTGACCTGACACAGAGGACAGTGACAGTAACAGACCTGACACAGAGGACAGTGACAGTAAGTGGCCTGATTTAGGGGACAGTGACAGTAACTGACCTGACACAGAGGACAGTGGCAGTAACTGATCTGACACAGAGGACAGTGTCAGTAACTGACTTTCTTCCTTTTTTTAACATTTTTAGGTCCCCACAAAGATCTGTGAATATAATCAGAAAAACTAAAACTTATGGTCAAGGATAGGGCTGGGTAGGAGTTAAGGTCGTCATATTAGAGTTTTCCCCATAGAAATTAATGGAGAGCCCCCACAATGATATAATTACAAACATGTGTGTGTGTGTGTGTGTGTGTGTCTCAAAGAAGAGAAAATGAAACATTCCAATGTACCTGTACTCGTATTTGTGCAAATGGCAAATAAAGCATCATTCCACTGTCATGTCCACTCGACATGTGCACTCCATATACCTTTGAAAGACTACTGGGCTAGTACACAGGAAAAATGAATCTCTCTGAACTCAAAAGGGAAAAATGAAATTCGGTTGAATATTCAGCTGAATAGCATCAAATGAAAATAGACCTGCAAACATCTGCAATCCAAGATCAGGTTTGGGAAAAAGATGACAGGCCTATTATTTTACTCCACTCACTAATTCCACAGAGTTCTGTGTCCCATTGTCATGTTCCTGCCCCTTAAAGACAAATCTCTTGCCTGAAATGAATATATTTAGTGAGACAGTTAAAAATAAATTTTATATAGCCAGGTTTATAATTTTTCAATGAATTGTGAAACACATTTATTTCTTCTTACATATCTGTTTATGTAGAAAAGTTATTATTTAGCTATATTCCTTTCCTCATTGTGTGCCAATCCAGAAACAAACAGCACAACCAAATCAATACAGAACATGTTAAGACTACAGTAGAATTATAACTGATTCATCTATTGCTGCCTCCACCCCTTTTGTTTTGATAACACATTATGCATTGTGGCCACCCCCCCCAAAAAACACGTGAAAGTGGAGTGCACTGCACTGTTTATATTCCAATTCTTTCTTTCTGGTAAACTACTTCCATTCAGAAGAAACAATAACTGGTTTGAACCATGATGTCTTCTTACCTTGAATTTAGCTGTGAGCTTTTCCGTTGCTTCCTGCTCCGTTCTCAGGTCGGCCATCATCTTCTCCTTCTCATCCAGCAGACGTTGCTTCTCCTCAGCGACTAGGCTTCGGTCGTCTCTTATGGCAGCTTTCTCCAGCTCCAGCTTCTCCTCCTGCTCCTTCATGTACTCTTCCATGTCCTTCTCCATGCTGTCTGTCTCGATCTCCTCTTCCCCATCCCCATCCATTGCCTCCTCCCCATCCATGCTCCTCCTCAGCCTCCGGCTGTTGCGCCTTCGTTTCTTGGTCAGCATGCCCTTCTTGTCCAGCTGGGCCTTCAGCCTGGCTATCTCTTCCTGGAACTCCCGGAGAAGGGCATCCTTAGGGTCCTCATTGACCCGTGGCTTGTTCTTGATGTTCTTGGCCCGATTGGCATACCTGAGTGTGGTCAGGGTCTCCTCGTAGTTGGAGGAGGCGGGGCTGAGAGTGGCCACCATGATGGTCTTAGCGTTACCCCCCAAGGAGTCCTGAAGCAGCCGCGTGAGCTTTGAGTCCCTGTAGGGGATGTGGGTGCTCTTTCCATCCACCAAGGCGGAGATGACATTGCCCAGGGCGGAGAGGGACAGGTTAATCTTGGTGGCCTCCTTAAGTCGCTCCCCCTGCACCCCCGTCTTGCTCTGCCTCTCGCTACCAGCCAGATCCACCAGGTTGAGCTTCCCAACACGGATGTGGTTCTCGCCGTCGAGGCCCATCTCGCTGCACTCTACTGTGATGACAAAAATAGCATGTGACCTGGAGCTGTGCTCATTCATGTTGGTGAATCCAATGGAGCGGGTCTGGTTGCCCACATTCATGACATGCTCGATCTCTTTGACATTTTTGGTCACAAAAGAGGAGAGGTCCTTGATGTAAACACCTGACTCTGGATTTTCTTTGAGCTCAAGTTTTTTCGAGTGATCTTTGCATAGGAGATCTCTGATTTCCTCTTGGTAAATTTCCAGATATGATGCCCTGACCAGGTACTGCTGGTTCTGAGATCGAGATATATGTGTGAAAATGTGCTCAAAGGAATTTGGGATGACGCCTCGTTTCTCCGGGTCCTGCCACAAGCCCTGCATGGTGTACGTTTTTCCCGTACCAGTCTGACCGTAGGCGAATATAGTCCCATTGAAGCCAAGTAGCACCGAGTCTATGAGGGGTCTGACAGTCTCGTCGTACAGGTCGCTTTGTTTCGAGCTGGCATCGTAGACGGCATCAAACGTAAACGTTTTAAGCAGCTCCCCCGTAGGTGCCCTCGGGTTCCGTAAGGACACTTGTCCCAATTTTACATCCATATTCACGATGCTCTCGCTGCCGGTCGCTTCCTCTCTCCGGTTCAGTGGGCGGCATCTCACCACCACTTTGACCGTTTCGCAATTTTTAATCTTTGACATCTTCGACACTAACGATAAAATTCAAGCTTCCTTCAGATTGAGGCAATTTCGGGAACTGAAGTCATAAGATATAAGGCTGCAAGGCGTCGCTGACAAGCCCGAGCCGCATATGCATCATTACTGCTCTGTCGGAATATGCAGCGCTGTTTAAATGGACAATGGACAGTGTTAAAGGGAGGCGCTGGATAAATGCAAGCCGTTATCTCAATGCACCATTAACCGGCCGGTTCTTGCAGGCACCTTCTTTATCCCTCCTGATGCTAGCACCCGTATCCGCGGTCCACCCGGCCGGTCCCTTGGCCGCATGCAGCCGGATGCGAGCTATCTGTGCCGCTCCCGCTGGTGCTGGTACTAGGAGAATATGCTGTCAGCCCCCGTTCTGGACCCAGCCCACTGGCACATTACCTCACCGCAGCCCCCACCCAGTATCACTGCGGACGCCGCAAGATGAGCCTGGGACTTGTAGTCGGAGCTATTATCACTGACACAGCTATTAATGCGGCATGCGTGCATCCTGTACGCGAAAGATGAAATGTGACTTGCAATCGCAGGCTCGTGTCTATTTTAAAACAGTGCGGTCATGTTTATAAATGGGCAGGCGACGTTGTTTTAATAAGATAGTGACATGTTATAACAATTACAATGTCATTTGCAATGGTCGTTATAAACGGCTACCTAATCGTTGACGTTTGACTGAGTGATTTATGAATTATGACTAAGCACGGGCTTGAGTTTTAGCGATCATAAGCCTAGGTTCTTGGTGCAGGGTGGGTGTTGTCCGAGGATGTCTGATGTTTACGTGCAGGGGGCAAAATCACGGTGCTCCGCGGCGTCGCTTTGAGCGCAGCGACCTCTGGCGGCGAGCTGACGATGCGCGTCACCTGTGCGCCTGGGGGCGTCGGCGATGCACAGGACGGCGCAAGTTACGTTTCACTAGAATCTAGTGACTAGATTCACAATTATATCGAGTTAATCCTGTAACAACAATGAACTAAGATAAACTATTTTAATACTATTTGAAATTAACTAAAGAAACTTGTTCCTAAACGTCTCTTCCCCATGACTATTTATATACTATCCTATTTTTAACAGATTCAGTTTACTAAGATTGTTTTCCCAGAAACTTGTCTCCCATTTAAATCAGGCAATATATTTATTTGCAAACAATAGTAAAATAACTGACATGATTCACCTGCTTGATAAATGTGAAATCTCAGGCAAACTGCAGCATTTCATAAAGGATTTACACTGATTCTGTACCAATTAAGCTCTGAGACAAAGCCAGTGACACAGCAGGTAAGGACTGCAACTCATTACAGCTTCATATATCTTTGGTTCTGGTCCCAGGAAGAGCTCATCTACAGCAGATACCTAAAAGGAAATACTCCAGAGTACCCAGCAGGACAAACTGGTCAAAGTAGATAATCAGAAAAGCTACAAAATAGTAACATTTAAGTCCAAACTCATGCAACTTAGGTGGACAGGCCTCTCTAAATTGCCCACTGTGTGGGTCCGTCTGCCCAATGATGGACTGGCATCTGGTCCAGGGTGTCCCCTGGGTTTCCTGGGACCCTGAACTGGAAGAGCAGTTATAGAATGTGGATGTACCTAAGACAAGGAGAGGCATCACTGCAGAATGATTTTCTGTTGCAGCATTATTACATATTTGAGTTATTGTGGATTTATTTGTGTTTTGACCAATAGAGAGCAATATCGCTTCTACAGCTGTTCCAGTTCACAGCCAAATGTATCGAAGGATGAGTTGTTTACTTTCGTTCCACCCACCAACTGATCATTATGGTTCAGGACACATTCAGAAAAAAATGAATTTATAGAAAGGGAGAATTATGCCTGCAAGGTTTCTCTTAAAATATACCTTTGACATCGCATCATTTGAGACAACGTGTAGACAAACGTGTAGACAAACATGTAGACAAACGTGTAGTTTGTCGCTGCTTATTTACCACATCCAACAAACACAGCAAATATATATTGGTTTTAATTCCAAATTCCAATAACTCATTTCATTTCCCAGAGTTGCCATAATTCTGTTTAATATAACAAATGTGAGAGTAGCATAAGTTAATAGTAGCTCACATACATCTGCTTAACTTATTGTAGCATTTGGTAAAAATAGGTACTAATTTGCAACAACTTTCTATATATAACACTTTTTTTATTTCGTTTGATATTGATGTAATGACATGACCCACATTTTACTCATCCTTAATTTCTGAGACATTAAATTGAATACAGGTCCGGCCTTTGACAGGTGACTCCTAGAAAATGTATCCAATTTAACATCTGTTAAATTCCCATTGATGGTCCAGATGTTAAATTCCCATTGATGGTATAAGGTGGATATTATAAGAAGTTATTTTTTTAATGTAGGTGTCGAAGACAAACACGACGCAAGCAGATCCTTCATCAGACAAACGCAATGCAAACACATCCTTCATCATACAAAAACAATGCAAGCACATCCTTCATCAGACAAACGCAATGTAAACACATTCTTCATCAAAGACAATATGAGCACATCCTTCATCAAACGCAATGTAAACACATCCTTCATCAGACAAACACAATGCAAACACATCCTTCATCTGCAGTGTGTTTATGTTTTTTTTCTCTTTTCCAAGAAGTCACTGTTTTTTTCTTTTATCTTTGATACCATGAATCCTGCCTAGCTGCCTAGCCCTATAGGCATGATAAAGTTTCATGCCAAAACTGGCTAAGGGGACAAGTGCAATATGTTGTTTGTTTGTAACTGTTTGTTTGTATGTACGAACGAAAGTAGCGTTCAGGCTCTTTCAGAGTGACTGTGTTTTTATTTTGCACTGGAGAATTGCACTTTAATTTCGTTGTACAATGTCTCATTGCTACAATGACAATAAAGATTCTATTCTATTCTATTCTATAAGTGATCACCTGGGGTGTCATTTGCTTAGGAGACACCAAACCAAAGCGCAAGTTAAAAAAATTTGAATACCTCTGGTGTCTTTCCGTGATATTAGTTATTTACACTAGTTTTAATATTTCATGTGAAATAAACACTAGCTAGCTAGTTAGCAGCCATATGCTCTGTGCTACCGAAATGTCTTTAATATGTTAATTATATTAATATATATATAATTAACAGGTACTTAACCAGTATGGTCCAGTCCCCTGGGGCAGCAGTAAACCCAGCCCTGGTTGGGGCAGTTTGTGGCAACATCTGAGTTCCTGTTGCCCAGACCGAGGGCATGGACCCCCACTGTCACCTCACCAAAAGGCTGTGTGACTGGGATTGGTTCAATACACCAACAGAGTTGTAAAGTGTGAAAGCTGAAACTACTGGTTAGTCATTCAAGTATTAAAATCCTGAAGAAATGAGTAAGTAAGGGTGTACGACTCTTCCAGTAGAGGAACAAAGAAACTGACATTTGAGCTAGTCTGTGCTGTCATACAGCTCTAAGAATCTTGTTACATCATTCAGACATACCGTATTTACTTGGGGCTTACCTAGATTAGTAAAGTAAACATCATTTTATTTTCTGGTTTTCAATCAGACGTTAAAAGGTCAAAGGTTATTCTGCCTGTTGATTTGACGGAATAATTGATGTAATTCAAACATCCACTTCTGGATTTGCGGTTTCAGGTTTTAATGAGGGTAAAAAGCACGACCCACCGCCTGACCTGTTCCAGGTAACCGGCGCTAAGTAAGGTGCCTCTTTTCATGGCGAACACGTGAAATTCCGCGTCTATATCAGGGATGCGCCTGCGCCTCACGGCGCACATAACGCCACCGAGCCAGACTCAAATCTGTATCTGTCATACAGTCAAAAAATAGGACTTGGAAACGCCACTGGTCAGTCGACGTTGTAGGAGCGGCCATTTCGGCTCAATCTCGGGCGACCTCCTGTCGCTGCCGAACGGCTACATTAGAACCAACATGGCGGAGGCTGTGGCGCAGTTGCATATGGCCTTTTCTATTCAGCCCCAAGTACCTTGGCTCGACTTGTGATGGCTGATCATCTTGCGAATCACAGTCAAATGTCACTTTGATGTGCATCACGGAGAACCAATAAAAAATTACATAGTTAAGGCTAGGGCGGGGACTAGGCGTGGCATCAAACTAGGGAGTCGCCTTGGTGGGGGGAACTCCGTCCGAAGGCGGCGGTGTCTCCTCTGTCTTTACGTTAAATTTAAAGGACACGAATTTAACTGTAGCTCCTGATACCGGGCAGAAAATCGTGGGCTGGCATGTCGGGCAGCGCTAGGAATCAGAACTAGCGTGCTAGCCAGCTAGCCGGGTGAAGGAGTAAGTCGGCCAGAGAGGAGGGGGGCGCCATTTTGTCCCAGCAGTGCGTGAGAGAAGCTGGGAAAGGGAGACGCCGCTGGGTGAGAAATACGGCCTCAGGCCCGGCTCCACTTCGAGAAGGCGCATCAGTCAGAGGGACCCCGGCACAGCCTGGCCACCAGGGCGGCCCGGCTGATCGTAACGCGCAGCGTCGGCCCTCACACACACGCCAGCTCGGCGTCTTCGCCTGCTCCCCGAACCGGCTCCTTGTGGCTTCTCGACCGGAGGCTCCATGGCGAAGAAAACGTACGACCTGCTGTTCAAGCTGCTGCTGATCGGAGACTCGGGCGTGGGCAAGACCTGCGTGCTGTTCCGCTTCTCCGACGATGCCTTCAACACCACCTTCATATCCACCATAGGTGAGACTCCGGACAGCCGTCCGAGAAGAGAAGAGCGAAAGCGAGCTGGCGGAAGGCGGGGTATCCGTGCGAGCTCGGCGCTGCCTCGGGCAACCGGCCCATAAAGGCCGCTTTATACATATCTTACAATAAAAGCGTAAACTTTTCCCGGCTTCTTGGGTCGCACAGCCTGACGGCCCATCCGGCCCAGCCTGGTAAAATTTAATGTGCTTCGCCCTGGGTGGCTCCAGCGCCGCCTAACTAGTTTGATAACTAGCCGTGCTGATAGTTATTATGGGTTAACTACAGCATGCTTATGCGAGGAGGGGAAAATCCACCCAGGGTTTCAGGGTCTTTTAGTGACGGGTGGCCTGGCCCGGTAAGAGGCATTCAGCTCCTTTACTGGCCTCTTTATAAGCTTGTCTTATGGGCGGGTGTCGGCCGTGTCGAATGCTGCTTTGACATGTATGTGCATTACATTGTGCCGGGACTCCATAGCCCAAATGGACCTGTGTCGAGCCGGGCTGCGCATGCGCGGGGGTGTCCTTAAGAGCCGTGTCTGGAGCCGGTGAGCCGAGGCAGATATTCGGGAATTTAAAACGTTTAAATCACTTGGGCGGTGATCACTGCAAAATGTACATAAGAAGGGTGCAGTAGGAATAACTCGGGCCGATGACATGGATGTACACACATTGTAATATACGCATGTGCTGTGGCTTCGGGTTGGCCCAGGAATTAGCTGGAAGTATGGTGTCGTTTTCACCAGCATTTAATGGAAGTTCGTAGTTCCGCTCCGGATTCGTTGTTTTATTAGCCGTCTCAAGAGTAATATCTTTCCTGTATGTTTGGTTATTTTGAATGTCGCCTTGTTTTGCTTTGTGTAAATAAGTGATTAGTGTTAAATTTTAATAAGCAGTATGAAGAGATGTGGATTAAATGTGGAAGTTGGGATTTTTCCAGGTCATGATTTTATGTCCCTGTATTGCATTTTTTCTGGACTGTGTTGGATTTGTGAAAACCATGTTCAGAAACGAATGGGTCGAAAATGTGTTTGGATTGTATCTGATGGCCTTTGTTTGGGAATTTGCATTCCAGTCAATAGACATTTTCCAGGATGTATTTTTATGTTCAGTATGAGTGTGGTTCTGACATGAACTGAGGCTGTTTATGGTTGCTGTATTTCCAAATAAACATGTGTATCCCCATGTGATATAGTTGGGTATAAAGGTTTGTAAGTCATGTTTACATATCAAGATAATTACTGGAATATGCTGCAGATCTGATAATCATGAGGGTTATATCTAATAAGAACCTGTCTGAATTACACAAGTAGTCGGTTGTCTGTGCGCGTTCTTGCCTTTAGAAGGGAGATTTTGTGTAGGTTTTGTTGCAAAGAACAGGTACTTTTCCTGGGAAATGCTCTGACATTCACCGTTACACTCAAACATGATAGAAAGTGTCAGCTGCTGGTACAGCAGTCGTCTCTCACAGCATATATAGAGGGCTGCTCAGAGTCTTAAAATACTTAACCAGAAAGTCCCTCTTCCAGGATTCAGGCATAGGTGAAGTCCATGAACGGGACATATGTTTCAAACTCTCCACTTAAGGAGTCTCATGTTTACATTATTTCCTGTTACTTTGAGTAATTTTTATACGGACAATTTGAACAGATCAACATTAATAAACACGGCAATGAGAGACTAGTTTATAGGAAACGACCCACTGTGATGACACCTACCTCATGCTACTCTTCTAGCACTTTAGGGTTAGCACAGAGAAGCTTCTCTCCAGCTGTCTTCAATTATAGAAATATGATGATTCGAGAAAAAGCAATCAGAATGGAAGACATGATTAGATGGAGATGTAACAATATCACGGCCCATAGTTACTACTATAAAGAGTATTATGAAATGTGAAACCTGTGTAGCTTGCATTGTCTAATCCTGATAGGTTTTCAGCTGAAGCCGCTACTGCGAGTTCTGACTCCGGCAGTGTCTGCCACATTGTAAGAAGGGCGTTCTGTATTGCTGACATGAGTGGGGAACAATCTGCTTATTTAGCCTCTTCAGGCATTTCTTAGTTCCTGATGGTATTGTCTAGTTTTAGGACTTGTGCACTGACTTGGCCTAATTCGCATTGGTATGGTCCAGTCATGTATCTCATGCATACTGACTCATAGCTGCATGTGGTTATGAATTGCACAACCTGTTCTACCTGTTCCAAATACACGTGAAACTCCGTAAATATCCAAACTTTTGCTGATGTTACATTTCTTATTCTTGATCATTTTAATGTTTTATTTCTGGTATCTTGCTAATGTCACACATTTTGATGACACAGTAAGTTAAGATGGTTTAAATTTGCATTTTTTGCTATAAGATTGAAAATCTGAAAAGATTAATTGTCTATTCCTACTTGTACTGGTATGCTCAAGCTTGAGTTTGGCTCTCCTCTTTGGGAGTTGCTCTGTAATAGCGACTTTGCATTTTGGTCAGATGTTAAGGTGAACTGATCAGTGGTTGGTTTGTTTTGTTATGCATGCAAGCATCAAAACACCCCATTTCGACATTCTTCAAGTGGTCAAGATGTCTTAATACATACCTTAAGTTAATGCAGCTGCTAAAGAGTCATTAATTTTTTAATTTACTGTGCATGTGACCATATGGCATTCAAGAGATTGAGTAAATTCAGTCACTTTTCAGTCACTGCTAAAAAATCTACTTTTTGTGTTCTTTCAGTTGCTATTCCCCTCTTTAGCAAAGGTCAGACACATATAGAGGCGTCGTCACTCTCTTGAATATGGAAAATCGAGATTGATTGCTACAGGAAATTGTTTATAGTCCTGTCATGTTTTTCTTGTTCCAAAGGCAGCTTCTCCCTTTGTATAGAAACTGGTTTAATTAGCCACTGTTGTAGTCAGAGGAGAAGGTGAATGCTGTACATTTCCCAATTCCTCTCTTTGGAAGATTGATTATCTAAACAGGAGCAAGACACCAGGCTTCCTTGCTTCTTTGCCTGGTGTCTTGCCAAGGCAGTTCTGATTCATCCAAGCGACAGGCATGTAAGAGCTGGGAATGTTTCTCTGCTCGCCTCCTGCGTGTCCGATCACGCTGCCGTCTCTGCTGATATGAGCTTCCATTCGTATGTGTGTGCTTGGTGAGGTCACTCTGAATGCTGGGCAGGTTCTTGTGAAGTGTTATAGACGGCTGTTACGCACCAAAAAGAACCAACAGGCTAATCTATTACACACCTTGGCTTCTTTTCTAAGCAGGCTTCATTCTCTGCAAAGATGAGCCTTCTTTCTCATGTCACTCTGTTTTAGTTGTCTCGTCATTGTCTGCAGGGTCCATAACATTTTTCTGTAATGTCAAAGAAATATTCTAGTAAGACAAACTGGGCCCATTTTCAGCCTGTCTGCCTGGGTGTGGCATAAAATATATCCGCTCTCATGGCAAGTTACAGCGAAAGATAATGACTCAGGTCTTGGCAAACTAATCTATCCATTGTCTCCAAGAAGCCCCACCTAAACCACAGCTGGTTATACTGTGAGACATGGGATTTCACATGTCATGTTTAAGTGCTGAACTCACAGTTCATACTCCGATCTATGAAGTCATTTTCTTCTACTTGTTGCCTCGAAGTAGTGTCCTGTTTGGGGATACTCGGAAATGCTGCGTTTTGTTGTTGTAGATCAGATCAGAAGGCCGTGTCCTAAATAAATGAAATGAATCACACGTGGCGTTTCATACACAAAGCCCGCTAGCTATTGAGCAGGCTAGTTTCCACGCTTCAAGCTTCAGTGGGCTTGCTCCTTCTGTCGTGTTATTGCAGCCGGACACTTCCATAATCTGGAATGTTCTGGGGGGTCTGACTTCAGAGTGTTATTTGTGGGGCATATTTACATTCTCATTTATCTGCCACTTTTTTTTCAGGAATATTTTGCCAATCATTAAATTCTCTTTAGTAAATATTCTTGGTAACTGTTTTAATATATAATTATTTGATAAATAACCTTCTGTTATTCCACTGCTTGTCCTGGACAAACCTTTGTTCTGTGATGCTTCTTGTATTGATACACATCAATCATTTCATTCATTGTGTACTTGGGTGTAACGTGCAGGTCGATCTTGGTCAAATCCTGTATCTGGGTGTGAGGCCTATTCCCATAGTCGGTAATGTTCCAGAAATCCTTCGTTTATCAAACTGGCTCCATTCAGGCCTAACAATCGGTCCCTGTTTGAAAGCTAAGCTACACTGAGAGTCGAGGGTCTGGTCACTCACTGCAGCCAGCAAGATGAGTTTTCTGTTAGCAGCATAAAATAAATAAAATGTAAAGAATTTGAACTGGTTAGTGTGATGTCAACTCTTGGATGTTTAAGGGTTTAATATATTATTTTAGTTTGGTTATTGGTGAGTAAACTGGCTTACTGCAGTGTTCAGTGATTTATTTGGGTACTTTGCCATTACCTTCTCACACAAATATGAAAATCTAATTTAATATTGAAAATCTAAATCTAATTTAAAAGACAAATAGTTCTGATTTAAGCATGTTTTCTTTTTTTTTTCTTCTCCATTTTTTTTTTTGGCAGATTGCTGGCTCTGAGGTTATGAATCCCTGCTATCAATCGGAAGTGGTTATGATATTAACCTACGTCCAGCCCTATAAGGAGGTCCTCCAACTTACAGGGAAAGACTTGGGGGTTGGTGGCAGGATTTGCACTTTAGCCACCAAGAAAAAACTCACACTGGTCCATTCGGACTAGTGTGGTGCTGAGGTATCACCCACCATATGGCTGCAGTCAGGTTCTCATCCCTGAGGTGGTTTGTCGTGTGGTGGGTGCAGCAACACACTAATCAGTGCATATTCCTTACCTCTCCTTTATGCAAAGGACCACCTAAGCCACAGACTGCCTTTTGGTGTTATTGGTCACAGACCTTTCTGGGTTTTGTTCAGATTTGTACTGGTTTTCTTGTTGCGCCAGTATGCCAGGCAGCGTAAAGACCGTTTGAAGTGAATATACGCTTACATTTCTGATTATGCTTTTGTTTTTTTTCCTTAAAGAAATGTTCCCCATATGTGTCTACATAAGCCATCCTTTGTTTAAAAAAAGGGGGGGGGACTTTTAAAACTGAATGGGGCTGCTGATGGAGGGGAAGAGCACCCCCCAGTGTTGAATCTGACAGCGTACATGGAGAGGTTGATTTTTTATTTTTTTATTTTTTTTTTTAGCCATGAGTCCCCATGTGTCTCATGCTTTTGATCAACATATTTGGTTCAGATCCTTCATAGTTGTCTTGCTTTTCTTTTATAGGAATTGATTTCAAGATAAAAACTGTTGAACTACAAGGAAAGAAGATCAAACTGCAGATTTGGTGAGTGTCCAGTGTTTGGATGCGGCGAGGGGGGGCATTTTTAATCATGGCTAACACTCAAGATGATGGTAAGGATCACTGACCAGAATTAGCTCCGTTTCTAACAATGGTGGCCAGAGCCATTGAGGGATTGGGGCTCCTGAAGTCAATGATGTGCCGCTAGCAAAGTGACAAGTTCAGGTTGATGAATAGTAAGCAAACATGATGTGTACATATAACCATAAAAACCATCTCCATTGTACACTGCGTTGGCACAGAAAGTGTTGGGGCTTAAATCCCTGCACACATGTATGAGCATCGGGCTGTTTGTGTCCCCCCAAACCCCTGTGCTACAGGGATACTGCAGGACAGGAGCGGTTCCACACCATCACCACATCCTACTACCGGGGTGCCATGGGAATCATGCTCGTGTATGACATCACCAACGCCAAGAGCTTCGAGAACATCAGCAAGTGGCTCCGGAACATTGACGAGGTAGGATGTGTGTGTGCGTGCCCGTGATGCAGGGCAGGGAGAGGGACGTGGTTTAGACATGACCGTTTCCTCGAGTATGTCATACCTAAAGGGTTAACCTTTTCCAGCATGCAAATGAAGACGTGGAGAGGATGCTGCTGGGCAACAAGTGTGACATGGAGGACAAGCGGGTGGTGGCCAAGACAAAGGGAGAGCAGGTCAGTCCTGCTTTGTGCCAGATGCTTCCCATGGGTGGCCTTTAGTGCTGCTAGGAACTGGGCTGGATTCTGACCATTAAGCTTGCACACACTGGTCCATTCACTTCCCTGCCCTAGATGTGTCTATATGGAACATCCTTCTCGCTTGGTTTTGTCCGGTACCTTGGTTTTGCTGCTGTGGAATGTGCATCATTCTGGTGTCATCAGTATCAAAAACTGTAATAAATGAATTAAACAATGTAACTTTTTTTAAATTTTACTGAGCCACTGTAGTTCTTAAGATTTTGCATATAACATTCAATTAATCTTGGAATTATCTATATTTTACCCCCTCTGTATTTCCACTGGTTGGTGAGTCTGAATTCCATTACTATGTAGCTTTCTGATTGGCTGGTGTGTATATCACCACCACTCTGATTGGATGAGCAGATAGGCCGCACTTGAGTGGGTCTAAAAATGGAACTGATGATGTCAAAACTTAACTGAAATGTTAATGGGGAACCTGTAGTAGTAGGATGCTGATGCTGGAGGACCTATGACTTAGTCTCTTTCGCTCGTCTCTTTCAGATCGCAGCAGAACATGGCATTAGGTTTTTTGAAACGAGCGCCAAGGCTAACATCAACATCGAGAAGGCATTCCTCACGTTAGCGGAAGACATACTTAGAAAGGTGGGTGTTACAGCATGGGCATACACAACCCCTAGGGGTCACAGATTAATAGACAGGCTGCCCATGTGAAACCTTAGGCTATACAGGAGCTTCGGCCTTTCATTGTCTGATAGATGCCGTTGCGTGTCAGTTCACGGAAAAGTACCCAGAATTTTCTCAGGTTTCACATGAGCACTTTTGCCATATTGTACTTTTGCCAGTTCGATTCACTGCTTTGTTGTTCTGTTTGTTTGTTTGTTTGTTTAACTATTCCCCCTCCGGTTTGTCTTGCCAGACGCCTGTCAAAGAGCCCAACAGTGAAAACGTAGATATCAGCAGTGGGAGTGGGGTCACAGGATGGAAGAGCAGATGCTGCAGTTGAATGTCCTCTCCTCCCTCCCCCCACTCTCTCTTGAACCACTGCATCTGTCTAAATCTAACACCTTGGCATTTCTCCCTCTGACCTTTAGACCATCCTTCTCTTCTGTTCATGATTGCTTGTTGCTGACAATATAACTTTTATTTCAAAAATGTATAAAAAGAAATCATGTCCAGTTTGTCATTTATTTTAAAGGTTTCAAGTCACTCACCACTACATTATTGTTCTCATTATTTTTATATTAGTCTGAACTCAACCTCAAGGCCTGTTAAATCTGCAAGAAGCGGTCAGGATAAAACAAGAAAACAAATGTAGAATTTAACTATTTTGTATGATAGTGGGTTTTTGTTTATACGTATTAACTACTTGGTCATGAATTTACATACACAGGCAAGGAAGCGATGAGAAGAATGTCTGTAGATCTTGCTTGACCTTTGATGGGTGGGATGTATTTTGTCCTGTGCCTTAAATGGAGTAGAGCAAGTCACCTGTAGGGGGAGCCTCTTGCATCACACGCCTATGGTTAGTTTCGTTACTGTTGCTTTCTCCTCCATGGACCTGTCAATGTGGAAAAGTTGTAAGGAAGGGATGCAGAAAGGTTAGAGTTTCTTTTACTGGGTCTGTACAGACTGCCTCCCACCCTTTTTAATCAGTGGCTAAATTTCTTACAATTTTTGCGTTTTTTTTCCTTTTTTTGTTCTTGAGGGTATTTTGCATGGAAGTGTTTTTATTTCAAATTGGTTGATGTGTGACTCAATAGTATTAAAGTCTTAGACCCAAGTGGAAACCAAATATGATGCCCAGAGCTGTCCAGCATATTCTCTTACAGATATGGATTTCCACGTCATTTTAGGAGTTCCTTTAGGTCTGATGGGTAATGCAGTTAAGGAAGCTATGCAGAACCAACAGACATCTTACAGTGTTGAGAGAAAATTCTAGTAGGACTCTTTGTGTTTGGTTCTGTGCTGGGTGCTGGTTCAATTTATGCCTGTTAAATCCCTAAAAAGGGCTTTATGCCCAAGCTGGGAAATTGGAACTACTCACTCATCTGTGTAATGTAAGCATTGCATTTTGGGCCAGTTGCCCTAATGAAAGGGCTGAAGTGATCTCAGCCTTTGTGAGCACTGCAGAGCAACTTTGGCTCTGTATCAGGTTTTCTTTAGTGTGGGATTCCCGTTTCTTACACGGCACGCAGCTCCAGTCTCTATCCCGCCTTCCCTGGGCATAAAGGCATACGAGTGTCACGTGACAGTGTCTGCTGAGGGAGGAGCAACCGGCAGGAGTTTGCTAGTCAGTTTGTCCATTTTTGATTTTATTTCTGAGATGAGTAAAAAAGAAAAAAAAACAGTATTTGTCTTAGTGTTGCTGTTGGGTTTAAGTCTAAGGGACTACTCACCTGCCTGTTATTCAGGTTTCAAGTCAGACCTTAAATGTTTTATTTATTTGTTAATCAAACCTTGACAAAGCCTTAAAGAATCTGTTTAAATGTCTGATGTATGTTAAGTTTGCTTTCGTTTGTTAGGCTCCTCCATGTGGGTCAAATTATTAGGGGAAACTTTTACTGGGTGAGTACAGAGAATTGTGCAAATACAGGGATGTTATGGATGGGTAAAAGTGAACCCACAACACTTATGAATCTGTTCCATAAAAGTATGGAAAGCTGATAACACGATAGTGATCTTAGCCACTTATCCAGTACAGGGCATGGAAAATGGATGGTTAAAGGGACATCTTGCTTTTGTGATACCTGTACGCACAATGAAAATGGGAGAAATCGAGGGAACGTGATTGACATGCCTTTGAAAGGTGGTGGGATCAACATGGCAGGTCTGTTCTGTCCAAGTTCTCCCAAGACGTCACCGGCAACCGACTTCAGTTACAACTTTAACTGAAATAGTCAATTAAAACTAGGCAAATTTCCAAATGCTTTTCTAGATTGATCTATCCCCTTAGCCCCCTTGTTTCATGTTCTTAGTATCCTGCTCATTTTTTGCTGTATTTTACTAAAATACCAGAAGAGTGAATTTGACATTGACATGTGGTGTTAACATTGCTTCCATATTTCTGACTTCAATAAAAACTCACTTTGTACAGTAACAGCGCTGGTCTGGATGGGGGGGTTGCTATGTTTGGGTTAGATGCCCTTGTGGAAGAAGCTGAAGCTATTCATATGAACTGGTGATAGGCACATTATGTGCAGCAGTATACCAGTACATGTGCAGGCAGGACGGTATGTGCAGAATGATGCTCGCCCCCTGCTGGCTGACTTCTGTTCTCCAGGTGTTATTCTCGCTATGTCCAGCAGAGGATGCTAAATATCCAAGATGTATAACTAATACGGTTATAACCAGGACTCTGGACTGTAATGATGGTGATCTACTCGTCTAGTTACTTGAAGAATTTTGACTGTTTAGATAATGAGCACGTCTGTATGAATGAAATGTGAAGGGTTACTATCCGATGTGAAATATCCTGTAACCAAGTATAAATCTTTAAATTGAGAATTAAAATTTGTCATCCTCCTGAATACTACAGTATATCAAAACCCAAGAAAACTGGCTTGCAGGCAGAATGGCTGTTTGTTACATTTACAAGGGGCCATCTTGGCATCTGTGAAGCTAGGCTGAGCTTCCAGTGAGTGAGCAGGGAAAAGTGCAAGTCAGCACTGGAGCAAGAGTCATACAGTACAGGAGCAGAAAGAGCATTTGTGATATGCAAGAGATCAGCTGGGGACTCGTAAGAGGCCAGTGGCTGGATGACCTACCTGAGGTGTTCCTGGGTCAGATGGCTTTTCTTGAAGTTCAAGAGGGATTCTGATGATCAGATCAGTTAATCTGTTCACTTTGTTAGTGTGGGGCAACAGGGGGCAGCATGAGACCCAGTGGGCAAAGCCTAGGTGTTTTTTGGAAGGTTGCTGGATTGAGCCCAGCCCGGCCTTGGCAAATCTGAGGCTCCTTGAGCAAGGCCCTTAACCCCCAGCTCCCTGGGTGGCCAGCTTTCTCTCACCTACAGAGAGCAAGTTGGTGCAGGTGTAAAGAATTTCAACACAAGGATCAATAAAGTATCTTTAAAAAAAAGTGTATTTTCATTTCACAGAAGTATGATTTTTTTTATACCACACCAACACATGGCTAAAATGGACTTGCTATACAAAGCACGAGTTGGTGGTAGTGTTTGTAGTCTGCACATGAATGCCGCTGATTAAGGTTTTTTCTAACCTTGTGTTAGCCCAGTGCTATGTTTTAGAAGGACAGTCGGAAACAGCTCCTCCCTGGCCTGCTAATCTGAAGAGCACCGGATCCGCCTGACCCATCAGAGTGGTTCATTCACAAACACAAACAGTCTCTGATGCATATCTACAGTATTCGAAGCTTTGCTGCCGTTTTAACATGGGTGTGGTTGGCTCCCAGCTAACCTCAGCTATAAAGCAAAAGGGTATTTATCTGGTAAATATTAATTTAGGCACCACTCATACATTAACATTGCTTTTCAGTTACAATAATAATAGTAATCCAGCCATGCCCAGCGTGTAATTAAAAATAATTTGCAGAATGTTATTGTTCTTTGTTAAACAGACTTGTACAATTATGTGCAAGGGAACATACATTTTATAAAGCATGCTCTGGGAACGAACCCAGTACCTACGACGGGGACTGAATTAACTTACCTAATTTAGAGTCACGTCATGGCCGGCGCTTGAAGGCCGTGTACTATACGACCATGTACTATACATTGTACTGGACAGGCTGTGCAGAAGTCTTTAGGAATACACCTGCCTGACGCTTTACACTAACACACACACGCACACGTAAATCATCGCGTTGCCGTACTTCCTCGTGATAGTACAAATACACCGTATCTTCATCCAGACCCGAGACTTCGTTTGAAGCAAGATAAGCCCCAGTCAAGTGGGGAAATAACCTTAAATAAGCGTATTGATTTTTAAAGGTGTATCACGAAAACTTTGGGTTATAACCAGGATATACAAATCCATGAAAGAAACTTCAGAGAAATACAGATACTAAAACCATACAGTGAAGTACGGCTTGCGGCATGTTTCAGCTTTGAAGTCCTTCATCTGGCTCGGCTGATGTGAGCATCACCAACGCTTGACATATAATGACTTGTAAACTTCAGCATGCTGACCGGGTCTCAACGCACAAGCAGCCATTTTAACAGAAATTAGAGAATTGAAGAGCTCCCAGGCTGAGACCCCGGAGCCCATCGCGGCCGGGATGCTGATTTGCCGTCTGTGGATCAGGGTGGTGCTGCATGCCATGCTGACAGCTTCTGGGAGGAGGTGCTGCTACTGACACATCCCTGGGGGCGAGGGATCCCATCCACCTCTCAACATGGCGAAACCTGGAGGCAGCCCCGCAGAAAAGCAGCGGCTCCCCGCCATGGTGCTGTCCGTCGGGCGTCCGTAGCGTTTATGATGCTGGAAGATGGACAAGTTTTCGGCGAGCATTTCCGAGATCTCCTGGAGCTCGGTGTCCTTGCCCCTAGATGTAGTGGTCGGCAAATTCAGGCTGCCGACACTGGTGCGACTGAGCCAAGGTAAGCGATTAAATCTTCAAGTTAACTTTTCCGATGAGCGTGTTTACTTATTATGGCAAAAAGAAGATCTGCAAGGTCTGCTCCAACCGCAAGTCACATGAAAAGTACACGGCGATCCACGGTACCCACACCCGCAGAAGAAACATGCTCAAATTTCTACCCATTTTTAATACTAAAACTCTTTCTCATTTTGTTTGTTTTTCCGGATTATATTTGGGTACTCTGTACATCAATCAGTGCGCGCTACGTTTACTTGTTTGCACTATGTGCATTTTGTTTTGCAAATGTCTGTGCTCTGCGTACCTTTCCTGTTGTATGCACAAGAATTTGCTCCTGGGATCAATAAAGTGTATTTGATCTAATCTAAGTATATTAATCAGCTATAACGGATGGCAAGCGCCGTGCGTACGATTGATGTATAGGAAACTGCGAGCTTTTGCTTTCTGTGTTTATCTGACCATGAAGGTGAAGTAACTTGAACATATCCTTCATACTAACCATCAGCTGCTTCGGCTTTTCTGCCTGACAAAACGCTTATTTCGGACTTGGCAAATAAAGGTGACAAAGTATCTGTTGTATTCCTAAAGTGATCCGCAGCCATTCACATGCTAATTTTGTAATCAGCAACCGAGTGTCTTGAATACTAAGAAGTGTGGGGGAGGACTCGTCTAAGTTTGGGAGACAAAATAATGGCCGGTCACATGAAATAAACGCGCTCGGTGCAGCGGCGCCCGGTCTCCTTAGACGCACCGATCACCATAAAAACACCGAAGTCGGTATTGGCCTTAATTTGCGCGCAAATAAGGATCATTAGGCAGAGCAGAAAGTTGGCCGGATCCAGGCGGCTAAGTGGGGTGAAAAATTATGGTAGGAACTGCTGTGAGATCTACCTGTGTGTGTGTGTGTGTGTATGTCAGTGTGACTGTGTGTGTGTGTTAGTGTGACTGTCTGTTAGTGTGACTGTGTGTGTGTATGTTAGTGTGACTGTGTGTGTGTGTATGTTAGTGTGACTGTGTGTGTTTGTGTCACTGTGTGTGAGTCTGTCTGTGTGTGTGTCTGTCTGTCTGTTAGTGTGACTGTGTATTGGTAAATTGGTATGTTAGTGTGACTCTGTGTGTGTGTGTGTGTGTGTCTGTGTGTGTGTGTGTGTTACTGTGACTGTGTGTCTGTCTGTCTGTCTGTGTCTGTCTGTTAGTGTGACTCTGTGTGTGTGTGTCTGTTAGTGTGACTGTGTGTGTGGTGATGGTGGTCTAGTGGTTAGGACCAAAGGATCTGAACCAAAAGATCATGGGTTTGAGTCCCACCTCTGGCACTACCATCATTGGGTCCCTGAGCAAGACCCTTAACCCCAACTTGCTCCAGGGGGAATGTCCCTGAATTTAGAAAATGGAAGTCGCTCTGGATAAGAGTGTCCGCTACAAATGTAAATGTGTGGAGTGGTGTGTGGCTTAGCAGGTTAGGAAGTTCTGTTTGTAATCGGAAGGTTGCTGGTTTGGAGCCCAGGGTCAGCAGAGTGATGTCACCGTTGGGCCCATGAGTAAGAGCCATAACACCATTGCTCTGGGGACTGTCTGACCCCGCTTTCTCAAATGTGTCGCTTTGGCTCAAAAGTGTCTGCTACGTGTTGTGTGTGTGTTTAATCATCATCCAGAGAAAAGTGCTTTGCAGAGTCACATTACATGCTCTGTACACAGACGTCCTATGTTTGACTAAATCTTAATTACATTCTCCCTTTAGCTGGTTAACCACATTTCATTTTGTTTTTATTGTGGCTATTTGGCGAAAAATATTTAAAAGATAGTGTAGTGTTGCATTGTTTAAACTTCTGAACATAAAACATGATACATTTTTATAATTAAACAAAATCATGGATTCCTAATTTTGTTATTAACAACAGATGGGATGCTAAGAATTATATTGAAAGTGAAATAGTGTTTAATTCAAAATTAGCAGTATTTCCTGGGGTGGTTTTGGCTTTCTGGTATATCCATCCATCCATTGCCATAACCAGGGGGGAACTGGAGCCTATCCCAGGAACAAGGGCACAGGTGGGAACCAACCCTGTGCAGTCACACACACATGCTTTTAGACAGTGGGAGAAACTGGAGCCCCCGGTGGAAACCCACACAAACACAGGGAGGGCGTGTGAACTCCACACAGAAAGGTCCCGGGACTGAACCCGGGACCGAACCCGGGACCAAACCCAGGACCTTCTTGCTGTGAGGCAGCAGCACTAACCACTGCACCACTGTTCCACCCTTCTGGTATAGTCAGTCTTATTAATTTTAGTTCCTTTTGGATTAAAACATCAGATAAGGAACTTAAATGGGTGTGTCTGTGGGATAATGGAATGGAAGAAAGGGACAGTTTATGAAAGTTAAAAAAATATTTTGAGAGATTGTAAGAGGTTCCTAAGTAGGTCAGTGAGTATTTGGACAGAGGGCTACTTCAGAGCCCACCAAAGATGGCCGCCATTCCAGATAGGACCAAACAGTGCACATGCTGGGAACGGCTATCAGTCACTGGGCAGCCTGAAGTTCATTAAAAACATGGGCAGCCTGAAGATGCCGATGTGACTAGACAGGATATGTGAACAATACATGTAAGTGCAGGTAATGTTCCTACAGACGCAGGAACTGGCACTTTACAACTTAATGTTTTAACCACCATGCCCCCTGCTGTCCAGTATATTTATTACAAAGCCTGAATCATTTGGCACTTGACTGCACCACTCAATCATTTTCAAGGAATGACACCTTTTCCAAAAACCACAGGAAACATTCATCTGTCTGCCTGTCCATTGCAGGGTCACCGGGAATATGGGAAACAGATATAGCTGATTTTATAATATATCCCAAACATATTCAGAACATTGTATAATCATAAATGGTGATAACCATACCCAGGCTTCAGCTTGATCAGGCGTCACATGTGCTTATGAATTTGATGCCACGTAACTATCAAGGATTTACTTAATACTTTTTGGAAATAAAAAAATCTCGTTAGTGGGTGGCATGGTGGTTGGCACTTTTGCCTCGTACCTCTGGGATCAGGGGTTGAGTCTCTGTCCCGGTTCCATGTGTGTGGAGTTTGCATGTTCTCCCCGTGTCGTCATGGGGTTTCCTCCAGGTACTCCAGTGTCCCCCCACAGTCCAGTAACATGCTGAGGTTAGTGCAGTTACCAAACTGCCTGCTGGTGTGCGTGTGTGAGAGACTGGCGTCCGTGTGTGAGAGACTGGCGTGCGTGTGTGAGAGACTGGCGTACGAGTGTGAGAGACTGGCGTACGAGTGTGAGAGACTGGCGTACGAGTGTGAGAGACTGTTGTACGCGTGTGAGAGACTGGCGTACGAGTGTGAGAGACTGGCGTACGAGTGTGAGAGACTGGCGTACGAGTGTGAGAATGGGGATGGTGCCCCATCCTCTGTTGGTCCCTGTCTTGCACCCGTAGCCACCAGGATAGGCCCCGGACCCCCTGCAACCCTGAATAGGATAAGAAGTTTCAGAAAATGGATGGATGGAAATCTTATGAAAATTTATTTTTAATCATGTTTATTCAATCACATTCACATTTTGTCTGTTGAAAGCAGTTGTTACTATTTTTATAATAGTTATAAAATCCTCCAATCTCATGGTGTTTCCTGTTGCCAAATTGGGGCACTGACGGTGTGTCTGTGGGAGTGTGTGTGTCTGTGGGAGTGTGTGTGTCTGTGGGTACCTGGGTTTGTATTTTAGTATTAAAACCTGTTACTTTTTAGCTCCTGGGGATTTTTCAGGTCCCCACAACATAAACCTCAATTTTATTAAAATCCAAGAATGCAATCAAATCAAATCAAAATATCCAAAAGTCTTGTATTTTATTTAGTTACTTATAGTTAAGTTTAGGGCTTGGTAGGGGTTAGGGTTATCATAGTTAGGATTAGGGTTATGCCCATGGAAATGAATGGAGAGTCCCCACAATGATAGGAATGTGTGTGTGTTTATTTCCCTGACCTGGCCCAGGTGAGCCCTGTGACAGACACAGGCTGATACCAGCCCCAGGCCAAAGTCATTAAGTGCTTTTTGATGCTTGGGCCAGCCTCCGTTCAGAGTTTCTTTTAAGTATTTTTACAGCATTAAATCATCCAGCCTTGCGTTTAATCTGAGACATTTGTTCCTCTTTAAAAGGCAGCTTTAGGCAGAGCAGCCAGCAGTGAGCTGCAAAGGGCTAAATCACACACCTTAAGTACAGAGCAGGGACCATCTTGCCTCAGAGGCAGCACAGGTGAGGCTGCCTTTGCTGACAGGCCTCTGATTATCCAGCCGGCTGAGTGTCCATGTGGGAATATTTACAGTTTTATTTATTTAGCCGACACTTTTATCCAAAGCATCATACATTTTTGGAGAGCAGGGTCAGTCAGTCCCTGGAGTGATTGGGGGTTAAGGGCCCTGCAGAAGCACCCAACAATGAAACCAGTGAAATCCCACTCTGCCGACCCTGGGACTTGAACCAGTGACCTTCCAGTCGCAGCCACTGGGCCACACCCCCCTCCCCCTGTGTAAAATAGAAGCCCCCCAGTGTATCTTTACTAAGGCTGCGACTGGCATTATCTCTGCCTCTGCTGTCTCCTCACATATGGGGACTGCGTGTAAAACGGCTGCCTCTCCGAGTAATTATGGGATGCGCTGGGCTGTATTAGGGGTTGCCATGCGGATCAGCTTGGGGGTGGGAGGCATGTACATGAAAGCTGTGTAATTACTGGGGCTGAGCAGAGTCGCCTTATGGCAGCATCACACAATCCAAGGCGCTTGTCAGGTCCCCCACCCCAAACACTCTCATTGCCCCCACAGCCCCCCCCGCTCTCGGCCCTTTTGATAATCGATACTTTATTGATCCCCGTGGGGAAATTGTCTTTACGCCTCCATGAACTTGCTCTTTTTTGTAGAGTAAGTTGTCCGCGAAGGGCAGCCACCCATAGTGGCACCCGGGGAGCTGGGGGTTAAGGGCCTTGCTCAAGAACCCGCAAACGTGCCCCCCTCCCTGTGCCCTCAGTCCTTTCCCCCCCGGCTCTCAGCCCTCCCCTAAACCCTCTTCCCCCCTCCCACCCTCGAACCCCCTGTGCTCTCAGCCTTCTTTCCCTCTGCCCTTGGCCCTTTGGCCCTTCCTTCTCCTACTTCGCCCCTTTCCCCCACCCTTCCCGGTCCCCCCCCGCCCTCAGCCCATCCCCTCCCCGCCAGCGCACTGGCTGGAACGCGGCACGGCCCACGGGCTATAGAGAGCGAGGGCGGCTCCGGCCAGCTGGACCGCATGCAGTGCTCCACACCCACATGCAGCACTGAAGCATGTTCCAGGCATGTCCTGCGGGAGCACGGGGCGCCGAAACGCCGCGGGTGTGTTCTGTTGCATGTCTGGCACATGTGGATTTCATGGTAATGACAGCCGGGGCAGCTGACTGGGACCTTAATTCCAGAACTTTCCAGAACTGAATTTATGTCTAAAGAGTGACGCACAAGTAATTAAATAAACTCGTAAATTGACGCAGTCTTATTTTGTCTATTGCTCAGTGTTGTGTGGATCACGCCGTGTCTGGGGGGGGGGTTAGGATTCTCTTCAGGTGCCTGACTTCATTGGCAAGGAAAGACCATCTAAGCCGCTGCTTAACTCGTGTTCCTCCTTCTTTCGGGGTGTACTTCTCCTCCTCTGTACAGGCACAGAGCTCATTAAAATGGATATAATTCATAGGTGTGTCTCTTCCTGTGTCTGTTGGTGTCTCTCTGTGTCTCTGTGTCTCTGTCTCTCTGTGTCTCTGTCTCTCTGTGTCTCTGTCTCTCTGTGTCTCTGTGTCTGTCTCCTTTGTCTGTATATCTCTGTCTCTTTGCTTCTGTGTGTGTGTCTGTGTCTCTGTCTGTGTTTCACATCCTCTCTCCTCTCTGCGGTCTGTGTTTCCGTTCTCTGCTCGACTCCTTGGCGGTGGTGCTGACGTAATCGCGCGATCCGCCGCGGAAAGCTGCTCCTCGGGCCCCCCGTGTCCGCTCACTCTGATTGGCTGCCAGGACGCTGCCCGATGAAAGCTCGCCGTAAACACCCTTCCCGTCCGGCCCGCGCCGTTTCGCATTGCTTGACCACACGCCGTGCCCCATGGGCTTCCATCTGTGGGGCAGGCGACCCCCCCCCCCGACGGCCACCCCAGATGGTGCCGGTCGGCAGGCAAACGGGTGTCTGCTGCCTGCCAGTGGTGCCTCAGTGTGCCAGTGCCCACTGCCTTCTGCTGCATAACCAGTGCTCAGTTTATACCACAAATCGTCAGCCTGGCTTTCGCAGGTGGTACTTTTTCGGAAACTGTAGCATAAGGATCTAAACATCCGTCCATCCATCCAACCATCCATCCATCCATCCATCCATCCATCCATCCTCCAACTGCTTTTCCAGTACAGGGTGACAGTGAGCCTGGACCATGTCCCAGGAGGCAGAGGGCACAGCCTGGCAGGATGTCACTCCATCGCAGGGCACAGGGCAATTCAGAAGAACAGCATATTTTTGGAGTGTGGGCGAGAACCCACACAGAAACACGGAGAACATGCAAACCGCACACACACAGCGGGGGTGTTATGGTGACCCACTACCCCTGAAGGTGTGAGCAGGGTGCTACCCCTCACGCAGCCTGAATTTAAGCATAATTCACGCAGAAAGCCCCTATTAACAGTGGATGTCATATCCAACAGTACGTGAAGGCAGTGGTCGTGACTGTGCCCACTTCTGAGAGCCAAACAGCCTGTGTGTCATTGTCACTCATCCTGAAAGTGTCACCCGCTATTGCTTTCATTTATCCAGCATTTTATTTCATTGATGTTTTTCTCTGTGTTTTATCTTTGAGTTACTCGGCTATAATGAGTATAATTTAACTTTATGTATCATGTATCCCATCAGTGAGGAAATAAAGGACTAAACCAACTAATAAACCAAATACCAAGTAGCACTAGCTTGGATTCTCTGTTAAAAGTCAGGGTGCTGAGTGTGTGGATGACTGAGGGGGGGGGGGGGCTGGATATTAAACTGCCCCCCAGTGAGTCATTTAGACGAAGGTTGAATACAAATGCTGAACACTAGACTTCTGGGCAGTAAAAATTTGCATGTTGCACTACATTTTTTACAGAATAGTCAGCTATTAGCAAAAATTCTTAAGTTCCATCCCTGGGTGTGTATGATGGTGTGTGTGTGTGTGTGCGTGTGTGTTTGGTTATTTATAGTTAAAGTTAGGGCTGGGTAGGGGTTAAGGTCGTCATGTTGGGATTAGAGTTTTCCCCGTAGAAATGAATGGAGAGTCCCCACAAAGAAATAATTTCAAACCTGTGTGTGTGTGTGTGTGTGTGTGTGCATGCGCACGCATGACGCTACTCCACTCCGCTCCAGCTCCTACCTCGCCCTGTGATTGTTTACTGGAAACACCTCACTTCTTCAGGGTTTCCAACCCTCATGCATCTTGCGTAACACTCATGCTTTCAGACTCATGCAAGAAATCTTACAGCAAATCTATTTTATTCCATTATAAACCTAAATTAGCTACATCAAAAGCGTTGGGGCAGTTTGCAAACCCTACAGACTATTTACAAGGTAATAAAAACTGTTACATACATGTAAATGCGTGTGCAGACTTGTCTCGAATTGAAAATCTCACGCCAGCCAGCTGACAACCCTGCTTCTGGAATATTCGTCATGTGACAGAAATCAAGCCTTTAACTTCTAAATCATACGTGACAGAGAAGATACACTGTCAGTGGGTCAGTAATTACTGACAAACCCCTGGACTCATTTTGCTAGTTGGTTCTTCTTGTTCGGCCGCTGTCTTCACACTGGGCTGTGGGATCAGAATTAGAATTAAGTGATCAGTGGTCATTGTTAACACACCACAGCACACAGTGCACAACAACGAAATGTGTCCTCTGTATTTAACCCATACAGTCTTATGCAAAAGTTTGGGCACCCCTCGATAAATAACATATTTTGGTAATTTTTTAATGGAAAAGATGTAAACACAGTCTCTGTAGGAAATGGAAAAAATGCACAATATTTTCACCAAACATTGATGCATAGTTACTTTTTATGTCATAAATTGAACAAAGATAAAAAATAAAAACATCATTGTGGCACTTTGCAAAAGTTTGGGCACCCTAAGATTTCCAAAAATTTCCCAGACTGTATGTGATATTGTGACATAGCAGGGGGCAGCTAATTCAGCACCCGGGGAGCAGTACCTTGCTCAGGGTACCTCAGTGGTGGCTTGCTGGTCGGGGATTCAAACCTGCAATCTTTTGATTACAAGTGTGGTTCCCTAATCATTAAGCCATCACTGCCCACAAGGAAAGTGACATTCATTCATTACTCCGCAGTACCATGACACCAATCTAGGAAGGGAGATGGGCATCTGATATGTCGAGGACCCCCCCCACCCCCAGGGAAGGCATGGGAATATAATTCCCATCTCCTCTGGATGTGAAGTTCTGCTCTGAGGACGCTCAAACGGGCCTCATGCTGACAGATATGAAACGGATAAAGGTTCAAATCCCAGAAGTGTGTAATTCCCATGTGAAGTCAAGTCAAACTTATTGTCATTTCAAAAGATGCAGGCATATAGTGAAACGAAATAGTTTGTCCAAGACTTGAAACGTGGCTCTACGCAGAACAAGTTAGACACACAGAATGGTACAGAATAAAGTAACATATATGATGTACATAGTGCAGCCTGCCAAGGGTTTGATTGCACATTCGTTTACAAATGTACATGTAAGCAGCTTTCAGGGAAGGACAGTAGTTAAAAAAAACTGTGTATAAGGTGCAGTGTATGCCAGTTCCTGCATTTATTACGTGCAGGTGATGCAGGTACGAATTTAAGTTGTTCCTGTGGGACTCCAGACAGGAGTTTGCCAGTGTCATTTAGTGAAAATACCTCAGTATGATGTGAGATTCCACAGTGGGTGGCATCCCTTGCTGACCTTGAGACGCGTGGATTGCCGTGTGGCTCTGGCTCTCTGAGTGACAGCTGTCCGTCTCCGTAGGGGGTCACGTGGAGGGCCTGAGCGAGCAGGACGTGCTGCTGCTTCACTCTTGCAGGCAGTGGACCACGGTGACGGCACACAGCCTGGAGGAGGGTCACTATGTCATCGGGCCCAAGATCGACATCCCTCTGCAATATCCAGGTGGGAATCTCTCTGCTCATCTGCGTCTGCTAATCTGGGCCTGTTTTGCTGTCCCCAAATGCAGGCAGCCCACCCGTCCCACAAACCCATATGCGAGTCAGATTTTATGTAAGTCAGTAAGGGGGGGGGGGCATTTGGACAATTCCAAGGGCCCCTGACTGACAGGGGCCATAAAAATTGGGAAGATGATTGGTCTGGGGTAGGGGGCCCAAAATGATATGCTTTCTTGGAGCCCAAAATCTCTAGTAGCACCCCTGCCCAGAACACATATAAATAAATGAAAATATAAAGTGTAATTAACGCATTATTAAGTCAGGAGTTGTTTGTGTTTTGCCTCTGGATCCTTCACAATGAGCTCAGCTGAATGTTCGCCGCTGTGAAGAGCAGCGATCGCGTGATTAACCTGTGCAGGGCTCCTGGTCGCTGCCATAAGATGCTGTTTGAAGGTTATCTCTCTGCCTCCTTACTGATGTAAGAGTCTGTGTCTGGCTGCTGAATATGAACCTCAAGCCCAAGTCTTGACTCAAACTCTCTAAAAGGTTGTTAGTAATTAGAGTAAACTATGCGCGTGTAGCGTGAGGCTCCTTAAAAGGATGATTAGCACACCGGGGGGGGGGGTAACAGGAAAGGAGAATGCGTACCTAATCCGATTGGCCGTCTGCGACCTGCGGATCGGGCCGGACAGTCCCGCCGCGAGGTCGCTTAGGTGACAGCAGGAGGAGATGAGGTCAGAGTTGAAGCGGGGGGGGGGGGATAGCATGAGCCGGACCCGGCGCCAGGTCGCCGGGGGCTGGGGGTGGGGGCCATTATTGACAGATGGTGGGCAGGCGGATCTCTGCGTTATTCTGAGCGCCTGAGGTCACTGCAGCTTTGGGGGAAGTTCAGTTAATGGACGGCCTTAAGTGCTGCCTGCTCCGGGCTCAGTAATAAATAAATAATGCATAATGGAGATCCAGTGTACTTAATCACAGGTCTCTGAAGGCAGGCTCTGAATGGACAGACAGGATGGGTCCTCATCAGCGGCTCGTGGGGGGGGGGGGCTTGTTAACAACATCGTCTTTTTCTGTCAGACAGCTGATTCATACTCGTGTTCAGTAAGTCGGGATTTATCAATGGTTTTCCATTTAGATCTTGTAGTGGGGGTGGGGGGTGTGTGTCTGCTGTGCCACCGTCCCCTGGCTAAAATCATGGGGGGGGGGGGGGTGGAATCATAGCGATTTATTCACAAATTAGGCTCTCATTCACTTTTTCAAAGTTAACTTTATCAGTCCATTCTAGGATACGTGATCATAGTTGGACCAGAGTCGTCTGTTCTTTTTGCTGGTATTGTTTACTGGTTTTATGCGCGGCACTGGTGCTTTTGGAAGGGACATTGTTGAAAATTGATATGTGCTATCTATCCATGCATCTTTCTATCTATGTTTATAAGATTACGCGTGATACCCACGCTCCCCCGGGGCGGGCATGGGGTTAACAGCCGGAAGCCAATCCGGGCTCTGCGTCCGCCGGGGTGGCGTCATCGCGGGCATTATGTAACCGCGGGGGCGTCCTCTGTCGGGGTTTCTCTGGGAGGTGGGCGGGGGG
>JAODJU010000039.1:17214057-17233708 GCA_026776725.1 Gnathonemus echidnorhynchus | reverse complement strand
TCTGACAGGAAGTGGAATAAACTGGCCTTACTCTCTGACAGGAAGTGGAGTAAACTGGCTTTACTCTCTGACAGGAAGTGGAGTGAAATGGCTTTACTCTCTGACAGGAAGTGGAGTGAAATGGCCTTACTCTCTGTCAGGAAGTGGAGTGAATCTCCCATCTCTTGTACCTTTCATGGGTCATAGTATGTTTCAGGTGTTGGGAGTATTTATGAAGAAGCCCTTCAGATAAGCACCCATCCATAGTGCAGTGATGGGGACACTGTGCTATAAAAATGGCGCCATCCTTTGGATGAGATGTAAAACTGAGGTCCTGACTCTCTGAGGTCATAAACGATCCCTGGGCATATTTTGAAAGAGCAGGGGTGGTAACCCGATGTCCTGGCAAAAATTGCCCACTGTGGCCCATTTAAAACCTGGCCTCCTAATCATCCCCTATATCTAAAGTGTGCATTCTCTCCTGCCCCTTCGCCACCTTACCTACGGTGTGGTGAGCTTACTGGCGCAGAACGGCTGCCATTGCATCATCCGAGTGGGTGCTATACGGTGGTGATTGAAGTGGCTCCTTTTTGGTTGCTGAAAGTACCATACAAAAGTTACATTCATTCATTTATAAGTCCTCCCTTCCTCCAGCGTGATTTACAAATATTTGCGCAGTCTGATTGGCTAGCTTCATGGCGTGACCAGGGAGGGTCCACGTGGGTCCAATAATGTTATTACGCTTCATCGGATGGTGATCTTAGGCCAGTAACAAAGACTTTCTCACACCTCTTCATTCTTATCTTTTAGTTGTTTGGTGACACATTGAGGTTCGTGTTTTAGGGCAGTGATGTAGTACCTTGGATCTGGGTTCGGAGTTCATGTAATTAGCTGCTGTATCGAGTGCAAACACACACACACATACACCTTAGAGCTGACTCCCACACTGCACATCTATAATTTTAACTCTTTGCTGTTACCTTGTTAGTTTGTGTATTTTACATTCTGCCACCACTCATTGTCATAGGTCGTGTCTGGAGAATTCAGCGAAGACAGCGAGGCCTACAACTTCACTCTGCAGGCGGGCGACGAGCTCACGCTCATGGGCCAGGCGGAGATCCTGTGCGCCAAGACGGTGCGCGAAAAGTCACGCTTCAATACCATCCTGCGCAAGCTGGGCAAGAGCAACACCTTCACCAAGCAGGTGAAGGGCAAGATGCCATGCCTGATCTGCATGAACCACCGCACCAACGAGAGCATCAGCCTGCCCTTCCAGTGCAAGGGCAAGTTCAGCACACGCAGCCCGCTGGAGCTGCAGATGCAGGAGGGCGAGCACACCATCCGCAGCATCATCGAGAAGGTCCGCCTGCCCGCCAATGTCACTGTGCCCAGCCGGCCCCCCCGCAACCCCTACGACATTCATGTCATCCGCGAGGGCAACCGCTACAAGTTGGTGAGCATCATCTCCAAAACGGTGGTCCTCTGTTGCATCCTGCGCAAAGAGGAAGTGATTCCTTTCCACTTCCTGCTGCTTACGGACATGCCCCGCTTTATCTTGCCAGAGGGGCTCCTCAGGGGCGACCCCGTTTTCGAGAAGGTCACTTTGGAGAGCGCCTTAATCTGCCAGGAGAAATTCAACCCGGATGACTACTCAAAAGCGGTGAGGGAGGCTAAGACCGACTTCACGGAGGAGTGCACCAGCCCGCGGCGAATCCGTGTGTGCCTCCAAGGCTACACCTCCCCGGGCTTTACCTCCCTAGGCTACGGGCGTGATGACATCACGCAGTCGCTGCAGCGCCTCTCGCTGTGCGTTTATGGCGGCGGCGGCGGCTCACTGATCAGTGCCAACGGCGACGGGCATTCCCAGAGCTGCAGGGACTCACTGGGGGAGCAGCAGATCTTGCCACACGAACTCCTCACGCCCAGCGAGGGCGGCGACACCGATCGCGAGTACATGACGCCCGATTGGCCTGACGGTGAATTCCGGAACCCTGAGCAGCTGGAAATTCCGTATGAGGAGCTATGGATGAATCAAAACCCAGCGGGTCAAGGCGACACCTGTGGAAATCCCGCCATATCAGACCCCGCGGGGAAGGCGGAGCACAACTTGATTTCCTTCCACTCCTCGTCTTCCTCCTTGGAGAGTGCCATGGGGCCATCCCACGTCAGCGTGGTGCAGATCGAGACGAGCACCATCCCGACTCCACCTCCCGTCCCTCCTAAGTCGGAAGCTGTAAGTACTCCTCTTTCTCTTCTTCCGAAGAAGGTCTAATCGATTAAAAACTGTCCCTGTCCTGTGAAGACAGGTCGTCTGCAGAGTGTAGCCCCCCCACAGCCTTTTTTTTGATAATTAATCACAGGAAAAAAAAAAACGGTTTGCAAGGAGCCCTCAAATCCGTGTCTTACTCTCGCTTTTAGGAAGACAAACAGATGTTTTTTTTATTACACTTCACCTCGGTCATAAAACACTAATAGACACATTTCTGAGCTTCACTGAATAATTCATTTAACGCTGCTTTTAAACTGCAGGCTCTGACCACCAGTTTACTGGAACCCTGCTCTGTGCAGAGGAACATTAATAGACCATGATGATCGTCTGTACATTATGCTCGGGAGGCAGCCCGTAAAGTGCGGACATGAGGGGCTCGGGGGTCCGAGCAGAGTCGCGTGCACACGGAGCCGACAGGGAGCCCGTCCAGTCGCTGCAGTGTTAATATGAAACGCGATGCGTGGCTGGACTTGTGCTTGTGGGGAGACGGATGTTCAGGAGGCTCCAGCAGCTCATAGCAGCGAATTATACCCTGTGGCACATTCTCAATGAACTGATCCCTGCTCAGGGCGGGAGGTGTGACTGAGAGACTCAGACCTGCTTCAGAAGCTCCTAGCAGCTCTGGTGGCTTTGCTTACCTCTAAAAAAGGTCTGATCATCCATCCATCCATCCATCTTCTACCCACTTATCCTGGTCAGGGTTTGCAGGGCGGCTGGAGCCTGGCCTGATGTTCCTCCACAATTTATCATTTAACGCTATATAGTGGAATATCTGGTCCTGTGTTCAGTTGATGAGTGCAGGGAAGCCTCTGTGTTACTATGTCAGTGGTCTCCAGGTTGACTGTCGAGTGCAGTTATAATAAGGTTATAAATAAGGTTATCGCCTTGTGGTGAGGCCACCGTGTTACTATGTTGGTGGTCTCTAGGTTGACTGTCAAGAGCGGTAAATAAGGCTGAGGCCTTGTGGTGAGGCCGCCCCGTTACCATGTCAGCGGTGAATAAGGCTGAGGCCTTGTGGTGAGGCCGCCCCGTTACCATGTCAGCGGTAAATAAGGCTGAGGCCACAACCAGAAGATCTGGATGGTACGACGAGAAATTAAAGTGTTTACTATAATATACTAGGGTTATATATATTGAAATGTGATTTTGTTGTAATAAATATTGGGATAGTAATAAAGCAAAAAGAGTTAATAAATTTTTCCAAACCCATCTATGAGTAATTTAAACTGCAAGAATGAAAATGATTATGATTGGCTGGGGGGAGCGTATGCAGCGCTCATGCGAAAGCAGCAGCGGTAAACTTTAAACTGATTTTTAAACATATACTGTACCAGGTAATCTTCAAACGGAACAATCATTAAATTTGCAATTCTTGCAGTTTTGTTTCCTAGAATAAAAATATTTTCGGCAAAATGTTTTACAGAGTAAAAATGTTTTAGTCAAAACTAACCCCTCTGCAATATTAATGTCTGTACAGTCTGAGGTTACGAAAAAAATCTGATCTCTGTCTAGCTGACTAGCGATTTAAGAATTGGATGTACATAACATGCAATGTTGCCATTAATATCACACATCATCCAGTCCTGTAATATACTACAGCCATTTTTGGAATTCAGTACAACAAATCCCGCCTCGCGTTGTGATGTCATTCAGCGCCAGTACCAGTTTTTATGCCAGTGGAAAACCAACACCTTAAAGTACTGTACTACTGGTACTTTTTTGAAGTACCAAAAGTACGGTACCTGGTGCAGTAGAAAAGCACCTTAAGACTGAATAAGGCCTTGTGGTGAGAGAGCCTCGTTACCATGTCAGCGGTCTCCAGGTAGATTGACGAGCACGGTAATTAAGACAGGGATCGAGGCCACCTCGTTCCCACGGTTCATTGGTTAACGGCCCCTGGGCAGATGGACACAGAATGTAAATAAGACTCTGCCTAGAGTGTTTGATGATGGGCTGTTTGCTGTACTTGAGAAACGAGGGGAACGGTCGGATGTAAATAAGACTCTCTGAATGCCATGCGTAGCCCCTCGCTCCCGAGACAATGGCGTTTATGGGCACACACGCCAGGACATATCCGAGCTGCCCTCAGACTTAAGAATCAAGAGGAACTGTGGGTATTTGGAACTTTTCGGCGGCACAGACTGACCGAGAGTAAACAGAAGGAATGATGTTACTGTGTGAAGCGTGTGTGGATAGCCATGCTGAGGGCTGGAAAGGCTAACCCCCGCCCCCCATCGCTTTCCATCTTCCTTTATTCCATTCTTCTCACAGAAACGGGAGACTTTGACTTGGTCGTGTCTTAATCCCTATCAGAGATACAGAACACCATATGGCACAATGAATCTGTCACTGTGATTTTTAAAGCACGTGAAGAACCTGGTGGATTTAATCCCGGTCAAAGTATGAAGAGGAAACTCATGAATTCTTATCCAGTGTGTTTTTCATGAAGTGACACTTTAAATAATGAAGAATTATCAAATTATGTGAATGTGGAGAGATGTTTTTTTTTTCCCTTGCAGTTTGGCATTTCTGCTTATGTGTGTTGGGGGGTACACTTGGCTGACAGGGGGTCCAGTTACAATCCTGCACGGTGGGTCCCCCACCCCATAAATGCAGCTTGTATCCAGGTGATCACCGTGGCATGTGCAGCTCTTTGCCAGGACAACAAAAAAAGCCCCTCTTTACACACAGCTGTGCCTCAGGGCATTGTGGGATATGTGTTCACTGTGCAAAATGTACATCTTCCCGCTCACCTTACTTTCATCACTCCTCTTTCCAGACAATCCCTGTCCCTGTCACTTACTCTCGTCACAAGCTGCTCCTTCTTGTTTCCGGTTGTTTGAAAGCTTCCCCCCATGTCTGGCGCAGGTGAAGGAGGAATGCCGCTTCCTAAACGCGCCCCCGGTTCCGCCACGGGCTGCCAAAGGCGGCCCTGCCCCCAGCCCACCGGTGCCGCCGCGGTTCCCCAAGTGCCAGCTGCCTCCGGCCTCCGGCACCCCCAGCCCCGGCCTCTCCTACTACTCATCGGGGCTACAGGATGTGTGAGTGTCCCGGACGCTGCGATTCGCCCACATAGCCACTATGCACCGTGCCCCTTCATGTTGTAATACAGTCTCAGATGAAATACCTAAAAATATTGCCTTATCCTGGGCTCATCAGTTATTGTTACATGAAGTCTAGGGGCGCAAGCCAGAGTCTGCTGAAAGGACTAGCGATGTTGCCATGGTAATGCCCAAGCAGAGCATCCACTTCCTGTTCTCGTTCACACCCCCCCCCCCCCAGTTTTATGACGTCTATACTTTTCAAGAAATCTGAATGGTCTGGAACTTTCTTTAGCTTAAAAAAAAAACATCTTCATGACTTCAAGTTTGCCATGGGGGGGAAGGGAGGGCCTGAGTCCTTTGCCCGGCAGCCTATGGGCCCCCTGAACGGCAGAGCCGGTATGTGTATACGTGATGGACGCCGTTTAGGCTGGCTGGGCTGCATGAGGAAATCACAAGGCGTGTGGGGGAAACATGCAGGTCTGGGGGAGACCAAGCCAAAAGCCTGACACCCGGGGCGGGGGGGAGACAACAGTGCTGCCCACCCCCCATATAAAGTAATGTGTTGTTTTATTATTATGATTATTATTATTACTGGGTAAGTGGTTGGGAAAAGGATGCATGGATAGTGTATTATGATGAGCTGTTTTGTTTTGCGACGCCGGTCGCACAGGGGTTCCCAGGCTGTATCTCTGCAGCTCCAGTGTCCCAGGGCTTTCCGAGCTGGACAAGCACTCATCCAACCACCCCCCCCCCCCCCCCCCCATACTGAATAAATTGAATCTCTGCCGGCCGGCTTCCTGTGACGTGCCCTCCGGAAAATGAAGCAGCCCAGCCGGATTCACTCTGCTCCTTTGAAGTTCTTCTAGGGATCCATACAAAACGCCGCATTGAGCTCCTCCGTTGCCTAATGATTCCCATTACCAGCTAACTAACCCGCTTTACCCGTTTGACAATCGCAGCATCAGTGCTGTAAATAAGTCACTTCCCCCGTGCCCCGACGGCCCTTCACTACCTCCTTTGACTCATGCTTGACGTTTTAATCATCGAACTGCAGCTGTCTGTTTTAATTTCTGCCGTCCTCGTGGGGTATTAAGAGGGATATTGTATGCGTTACATTTCTGTGATAAGCCGGCATCCACTGGTCTGACTTCACCTTCTACCCACCATATTGCTTATATATGGTGAGGGGTGGTTGAATTATGTTTTAATTCTTCCATTATAAATAAATAGAAACATGGAAAAATGACAAACACTTGACTTAACAGAGCATAACAGGAAGTGTGGGCACAGCGCCCCCTTGTGGTGTGTTGCTGCATTTGTGTTGACACTTGTCCCCCTTTGCTGACCCTCGCAGCTCCGGTCCTCGCAGTGGCAGTTGCTCGCCGTCCCCGGATTCCTACTCCCTCTACTGCTACCCCTGCACGTGGGGGGACTGTAAGGCGAGCGACTCGGCCAGCCGCCCACTCACCGGGGGTGGGGGCAGCCCTGGGGTGCAGCCCGCCCAGGCTTCTTGGTCGGACCCCTGGGCCTTCTCAGACAGCACGCCCAGCGTGGCCAGCGGTCGCTCCACGCCGCTCTTGAGCACAGACTCCACGCACAAGAGCTACTACAGCTGCCCCAGACTGAAGCCCCCGCATTCCCAAAAGCGCTTCGCCCCCTTTGGGGCCTTGAACCCTTTCGCCAACCCCGGCTACGCACGGAGCCCGTCCTCATCCTCGTCCCCAGCAGAGTGGCTGGACAGCAGGGACCGGCCGCGGCCCCCCTCCCTGTCCTCAGACACCTTCGAGTCGTGCGCGAGCCGCATATCGCCTGACATCGCCGCCCCCAAGGCCGGGCGCGACTCCACAGGCAGCCAGAATGAACAGACCCTGAAAGGCAGCGAGGGAAGCCAGGGGACTGGGCCAACTCCCCCTCCCCGGCTAGCCAAAGGCTTTGAGGCTGAAAACATCGTCATCAGGAGTGTGGCCCCGCTCTCCCCCACTGTCGTCAGGGGGGCTGAGGGCGGCGTCACCAGGGTTTACCTCACACAGGGGGTCATCGAGGTCCCGCCAGCGTCCACCAAGTGCAGCTCCGAGAACTCCTCCGCGCCCCCCTCGGGGGATGCCCCCGGTGCGGCCCGGACTGCCCGGGAGGAGCCTATGTGGCACCCGCCCTCGGACCTCTCCATGCTCTCTGTGGAGGAAGTCTCCAAGTGCCTGCGCTTCATCGGCCTGTCGGAGGACGTGGTGGCCTTCTTCGTGAGGGAGCGCATCGACGGCAGCATCTTCGTGCAGCTCACGGAGGAGATCCTGTCCGACGACTTCAAGCTGACCAAGCTGCAGGTCAAGAAGATCATGCAGTTCATCAAAGGCTGGAGGCCCAAGATCTAAACGTGGCTTGACTGTGGTTGTGGTTGTGAGGACCGCGGTTCAGACCTGTGCAGGGCAGGGGGGGGAGGTGGGGGGAACCCCACGACAGCAGAAATGTCACTAACACAGGCCCAGCAGCCTTCCGCTACTGCTGTTCCTGCCCCACAGCCGTTTAGAGGTCACCCTCATTCTGGGTTCACCTAGAACCTGACGGGTGTCTGTGCAGGGAATTAAACCACCGGTAAATGATATGGCCGTGTGTTCCCAAAGGACAATGTCTGCACGCTGAGTCGATGTTGTGTGTCCAAGCTTTATGAATGATTTTATGAATCATCTGATGAATCATTTCATGTGCCTTGTGGTTTAAAATCATTATTTGTGGAGAAAGCTTCCGTGTGAATTGATTTGGAGTAACTTTCGTCTTTTTTTTTTTTTTTTAATGTGAATTATAGGTCCGGCTGAAGCCAGGACTTGGTGGACTTGAAGTGAGTCGAATCTAAAAGCCTGTAAAACACAATGTTAAATGCAGAAACTTAATGTTAATTTCTTCCATTTATTTAAATACAAGCCCAACCTGGAATGACTTTTGGACCTTTGACTGAAGAGGTTTATGTAGTCGGGTGCGGCTGGTTCTCGCAGCTGAATGGGTCGCACACTCCTGAGACTCCCTTCAGCACAAACGGTTGTTTACGTTGAAGTTTTTTTTTCCCGTTTTAAGTTTGGGGTCCTCCAGGTGCTAGGGCCTACGCTGCCCACTGACCTGCCACCCAGGAACCTGCGTCTGTGCTGCCCTTCCTGCTGAAGCCAAGTGGACAAACTCTGAGAAATCACAGCAAAGTTGTACCCTGGGCCTTGTTGCTAGGCAACCGCTCGGATGGATCCCAGAACCCCTGGCTTTTGCCAGAACTCCTTCCAGAACAGTGTGGTTCCTCTCTCAACACAAGTACAAATTTTCTCCAACCACTTTTTTTATATATATAAAATAAACTTCTTACAGCAGAACTCTTAAAAAGGGAAGCAAGCATCTTTTGTACGACCAGGAGAACATGCCTGTAATTAAGTACACTGTATTAAAGGACTGTAATTTGAGTTTACTAATCACTGCTGTCTGTGTATAGTGTTTGTCAGATGGCTGTAAATTACAGTTTAATTACTGGGTTTTAACATCTTTGTGCCCAAAAGTTTGTATGTATATTTATGGATCGACTTTATTTCCCTTCTGTAGAGCATTATATTATTAAATAATATTTAACAACCGTAGCGTTATTTCAATTGTACTGAAATTTTATTTTCTGTATGCTTTAATCCTTATGGATTAGAAGAAAATAAATAGCATACAAAATTATACAGTAACGTGGTTCTTTTTTTTTAAATTTTACTGCATTTGATAAATCAGAATCATGTATTCGTCGCTCAAAGTGACTAGTGCAGACTAGTTTGCATTGGTTACCTTAATTTTGTTCCTTCATTGAATTAAATTAAAGGCAAATAAGTGCATGACCGTTAAACCTGCACTAACCCGTAACTCCAAAACAAGCGAAAAAGTGCAGAGTACATTTATAATTATAGGCTGGATTCCTGCAACTAGGAAGGAACCATTTGGCAATACATCCAAGTGCTTTATGATCAAAAGCTGCCGACGCAGTACTCAGTACTTTGAGTACTGAGAGCCAAACAGAGGATTGGCGAACAAGGCAAACTTCGGTTCCCATGGGAAATGGCAGAGCTGCGTAGTGGCGGACGCTGGCCGCAGCTGCTTATACTAGCTACTTGTGGAACTTCTTGCTGCTGTCCTTGGCGTGATCAAGCAAGAGCTGGCACGGCGTGAACTGATTCCCATACACCTCCTCGAACTTCCTCATCTTCTGCACCAGACTCTCTGCCCCGAACGAGTCCACGAACCGGAACGGCCCTAGAGACGGGGATAGGGTCTCGTAACGGTATCCAGGTAAGACACTGTGGTCACCAGGTTGGCTGCCGCTCACCTCCGTGGCAGGGAGGGAACCCCAATCCGAACACGGCTCCGATGTCCCCCTCCACCGGGCCACTCAGGATCCCCTCCTGGAGACACATCACAGCCTCGTTCACGAACCTGGACACCAGGCGGAACTGCAGGTCCAAGTCTGAAGATCTGAGGAGACAGGATCCAACGTTCATCGTGCCATTTACAGACAAACAGAGCTGGTTGGGGTGATGCCAAGCAGACCATCTTACACAGATGCTGGTGCGGCCAATTTGAACTTTTTCACAATCTCCTCAACTCCCGGGTTGACCTTCCTCTTCTTCGATCCCTTCTCGTAGATGAAACATCCCTTTCCTGACTTGCGGCCTACAGGCGAATGCAAACATTGAAATAGTCTACGAAGCTCAGCCTGGAGATGGGGCGGTCTCCTTCACGTGCCTTACCCTTGTACCCCTTCTCCAACATGGCCTTCATAACCTCGATATCGCCACCCCCGAAACGTGGCCCAAAGGCTTTGGAAAGGTACTCGGCCACATGGGTGCCGACGTCGATGCCGACCTCGTCCAGCAGGGTGGCAGCACCAACTGGAAAGCCAAAACTGGTGGTGACAGAGTCCAGTTTCTTGGGGCCCATGCCCTCCTAAGGGGGACACAACAGGAGCATGAACCCTCCCACTGGGCACAAGGGCGTTCTGCTTTCTGTGGGGGGGAGGACGGCAAACGAGTGACTACCTGTAGAGCTCGGACCGCTTCTGCCATCATGGTAGCCAGACACCTGGTGGTGTAGAAGCCAGGACCATCCTATGAGGACAGGAGAAAAGGTGAAGAAACAAGATGGAGGTTATAGCCATCCACCAGAACCTCAAATAGTCTAAAATAATCCATGCGTGGTTTCAAAAGCTGCTGAAGAGCGCCAAAATACATTTGCCTGTTAGAATGTACGATAAAATACTGTACTACCCCTTTAAGAAAAAGACTACCCATCACAACTAATAATGTTTGAAAGAGTTTAGGTGCAGTTGTACCAATATTACCACCAAGTTCGCTACACCCCCCCCCATACACATACACACACACACACACAGCATTTGTAGCTGAGTTTGTCCACAGAGACAGACCCACCTTCACGACTATGACTACTTTGCCCTGCTTGAGGCCGGCGGCGACGGCAGAGGCAGTCGTGTCTTTGGACGTCTTGTCAGTAGTTATTATCTCAAGCAGCTGCATTTTCTCCACGGGGGAGAAATAGTGCATCCCAATGACCTGAGAAGGCGGCAGTTCAGATCAGGGTGTTGGTCCAATTAGGCCGGTCACTCACTTTGTCTGCTTCTAATCTGACCAATCGGGTGTCTCACTTGGCATGCCCAGTCCAAATCTGACCAATCAGACCAGTTACTCATGTAGTATGGTCCAAATCTGACCAATCAGACCAGTTACTCACTTTTTCTGGCCTCTTGCTTACAGCAGCAATGTCTTTAATCGGAAGTGCAGAGGTGTTGGTGGCGAAAACACAGTGCGGGGATATTACCTTAAAAAGATGAGTTAAAGAATCAGAGAAGAGCTTGTTTACATTACCATCATCAGCCAGCTAAAAATGAAGATGTTTTAAGACGGTAGAACCTTCAACAACAGTTCACAGTGCTGGTCAGGTATCTTCCATGGGACTTTTTGAACAGTTACAGCAAATTAGTGTCTTACTTACTGCTTCTACTTCCTTCAGGACCTTGTGCTTTAAATCCATGTCCTCAAAAACTGCTTCGATGACCATATCCACCTTGTCAAAGCCACTGTAGTCCAACTGTGGACTGAGGCTGGACATGCTAGTATCCCTCTCGAAGGCTGTAATCCTCTTCTTCTTGGTCATTTCATTAAACCTAAGAAATGTGAATGTTTACGTGTGGCCACTGTTGGCCAGTCGCCCATGTGCTCTAACAGGAAGACTGTGCCCTCTGGTGGCCGTCAGCTGCAAGTGCACACCCACCCATTGTAAACCTGCTGCTGGCCCCTGCTCAGTGCCGCCTCTGAGGTGTCCTTCAGGATAGTGCCGACTCCCCGGTTCACGGTCACCTGGGCGATTCCTGCCCCCATCAGTCCTGCCCCTAAGACTGCCAGCTTCCTGACACGTGCAGAATCATCAGTAGCGTTTGGAAGATTTTCGTACATACATCATATTTTACGTCACACTGAAAGTAAGGAATAACCAGCTGGAAAAGAGTGAGTGAGCAGTTGCCATCCATTCCAGCATGCTGTCATCACCACATATCTCTGCTTACGTCACTTCCTTTTCCGGAGTCCCAAATCGGTTCTTCTTACATGTCACCTGTCCATGGTAAATGCCAACAAGGGCCCTGGATTCCGTGGTCATCGCTAGTTTCCCGAAATTCTACAAGGACAGAAAAAAAACAGAGGCTAAAGCCATGTCCCACCTTCCGTTCCTGGGAAACATTTTGTCCCTTTCAGGCTTCCTTACTTGTGACTCTACCACGTATCCGGCCTCGGAGCCCTTCTCCAGTCCTGCCTGAACGGCCTGTTGGAGGACAGACAAGATTCTGGGACGAGACTCTAAGGGAATGGACTGTAACGAAAGGCTCGAGAGACGGATGACCTCCAAAGGCTGTGGTGGGTCACATACCTCGATGATCTTCAGAGGGGCTGGATACAGGCCTTTCGTCTGCTTCGCCACCTTCTTGGCAACGGTCTTGCAGATCTGCTGGCGTAGCAATGGGATCCCCATGACATAATCTTGTATCTCTGTGAAAAGATTTATAGTAAGAGATGAGGGACCCTGGCTGCCTCAGACAAGTTCATCTTTGACCATAACAGGACAGGACTGGACACATGAGTGAATATGACTTAATGATACATAGCACAAGGTTTAAATGGGATTAAGGGGCATCAGAAAAGCGGAGGTGCAGCTATGTGCTTCAGAAAGGCTCCAGGGTGCATATGGGGATCACAATTTTATACAAGCAGGATCTTCTCTACTAGTGCTGTTCAAATCACAGTCCTCAAGGTTAGAGCCCTGCTGGTTTTCCAGCCTTCCTTTACCTGTGAGCCAGGTGTGAAGCCTCTGACCAATCAGAATCAGTAATTATTAAACTAACTGCCTGGGTGAACTGAAAACAAGGCCTAGATTTGCAATCGAGGTCCAGATTTGAAGAGCCGTGCACTATATTATGCTACTAGAAAGGGTTCGTAAGGTTCGTAACATTTCACCTAAAGTGTTTCCGGTAAGTTATTTTCCACATAAAGAGCAGGTAAAGAACTCAGCTCTCATTTCCTCGGTAGAAATGTATCGTAACCATTTTCAAACAAGTTGCGAGGTAAGAATTATAACCAATTATTTGTGGGATGCATTCACATTACGATGCTGGAGCCTTTTCATAACCTCCAAATGATAGCTGTGGAGATACACGATGACATCACTTCTCGAGTTGGTCGGCCTACTGACTTTGCATGATTCTTTTCTGGGGCTTAACAGGGACAGTCCCACTAGCAACGCCTTTAGCGAGACCCACTGCAACCTCTTCCAGGTATTCGATCGTTCTTTCCTCTGGCTGTTTAAGTCCAGGACCTGAGAAAATTAAAAGTAACAGTATTTCTACTACGAATAAGCAACTGAGTGATCAGCGAATGTCATAGTTTTTGCATAGAAATGTGTAAACATGTCAAGAAAGAGTCGACAGAAACTGCCCAGCGGTCAGGAGAGAGTCCAGCGGACTGTACCGAGGGGATCCACTAGGTGATGGATCAGCCCCATCTTCTTGGCTTTATCCACACTCAAGTTTCTCCCCGTCAGCATCATGTCGAAAGCGGCAGGAAGACCGACCTGACACCCAGGAGCGAATGAAGATGGTTAAACTGAAAACAATCTGATATTTATTATTTACATCCAGGGGGTGAAAACACCCTGACTCTGGGTGGATGGGGCAGCGGATTAGGATGCTGTGCAAGTAATCAGAAGGTCGCTGGTTCAAATCCCAGGGTGAGCAGAGTGATTTTTTTGGGCCAGTTGCTCCAGGGATTGACTGACCCAGCTTCCTCAATTGTACATCATTTTGGATCAAAGCATCTATTACATAAATGTATATATTCATATCCTCACCATTCTGGGCAGTCTCTGTGTGCCCCCTGCCCCTGGCAGCAGACCCAGCATGACCTCTGGGGTCCCCAGGATGGTTTTCTTGCTCTTCGTTGCCACCCGGTACTGGCAGGCGATGGCAAACTGGAAGAGAGACACTCGTGTAAAGCGTGAGGCGTTCCAGGTGGTCACATGACAACACGGAGGAAGGCAGAGGGTGACCCCCATATCAGAAACAAGCAATCGGTACATGCAGACGTTTCTGGAACAGAGTGACTCCGGTACATTTGACCATACAGAATGGCTCAGTGAGGCCCACCTCCAGCCCCCCCCCCAGGCAGGAGCCGTTAATGGCCGCTAAAATGGGAATGGGTGATTTGGCGACTTTTTCAAACATCTTCTGTCCCTCCTGAGAGATGGCTGTGACTTCCTCTTCAGTCTTACAGGCCTCAATCATGCTGTGGACAGAACAGACAGAATTAAATGGTTCTCCGTTCACAAGACAGCAGTGCAGGCAGAAGTGGCTTTGCTGTGCGTTTAGCTTTGAGGAGACATGATTCTGTCCTTGGTCTCCCATAAGTCTATATCTGAACTGTCTCCAGACTCTCGCGTCCTATAAACACAAAAGCAGTGCTGGGTATTGAGATACTAAAGGCTGTCAGTTAAATACTACAGTTATGTGGGTGTATTTTGAGGGTGAGGCTCTATATGTCATTCCATGTAGCTGCCAGCAGGTGTCAGTGCTGTAGAGAAGTTGGGAGATCAGTTCAATATATCCAATACTTTCAGGGTTTCCGGAAGCATTTGACGAAGTATATTTGAGAGCAACGGTGGCCACAAGAACACAGCAAATATCAAAACATTTTATTATTATTACTATTAGCAGTAGTAATAGTAGTAATAAAAGTATTAGTATAAGTGTATGACGAGACTGAGGGGGTCTGAATGAGCAGGGTCTGAAACATTAGATAAGGATTTATTCAGGATTGGATCACTGACTTGATATCTGCTCCGGCGATGAAGCAGCCGGGTTTGGAGGAGATGAGGACGGCGCTCCTCACTGCCCCGTTGGCCCACACCTCATTCATCACCTGGGTCATCTCGCTCTGCATCTGGGCCGACAGCGTGTTGACCTGCGATCGCCCAGCAGAGACGTGCCACAGAAAAGCTGGATCAGCAGCCACCCCTATGCAAAGGGCATATGACACCCCCCCCCCCCACCACCACTCTCAGGCAACACAGGGAACAGGTACCTTTGAGTTCGGGTCATTGATCCGAATGACCGCTACGTCATCCTTGACCTCGTAATTGACGTACGTCCGAGCTACGTAAAGTGAAAGGTGAAAATGAGCACTGAACAGCTTCTCTGTTTTAAGCTTTTGCACACAGCTGAAGCTAAATGTGTTTACCTGACATGGTGGATAAAACTGTAAGGTTACGGCAGTTATGGCCTAAAAAAATAAAAACAGGAAACATGACTGGTTATAACAAGTAACTGAACAACATACACATACCGTGGGGTAAAAAAGAACAGAGGCTGGTCAACAAGACAAACCATAAAAGGAATGGAAACTATAGGGACAGGTCATGTGGGGTCTATACCAGCCTGCTTAACACCATGATATTAGCATCACAAAAATGGATGAACTGTGGCCCAGATTGCTGACATACAAACCACATTCTAACCCATCCATCCAACATTAAATCTTTTCCAGGAATGAGAGTTACGGCAGTCATGGGGGGTCAGCAGGTTAGGACCCTGTGCCCGTGAAAAGTACGTCACCAGTTTGAATCCCAAGGTCAGCAGACTGATGCTGCTGTTGGACCCTTGAGCCCTGACTGCTCCAGGGCTGCTGCACGCAGGCAGGCACTAGGATTCACTCACGCTAGTGTGTACGTCTCAAAAAGAGCAAGATGGTATATGTGGAAATAAGCATTCCACTATACAAATGGCAAATCAAGCATCATTTCTTTTTAAAAGATGCAGCTTTTAGTTACCTCAGATCATATATAGATCTGTGTATTAATGGGTTTTAGATACAATACAGTAAAAAATACACTTACAACTCCCAGAACAACCTGAATAATACAACAGGAAGGCAAGGGCCTTGCTACTGTATATTAAACAGCCACAAACAAATCTACAAAACATAATATAAAAATAAAATAACTGCTATATTTATAGAGCTCTGAGGACATAATTTAAAATCTTAATTAAAAGTTTCAAGTTTTTTTTAAAGAAATTTCACAAGTAATGTAAGCCAGTGAAACTACCACACATATTCATATTCTGAACATATCAAAAAAAAAAAAATCAAAACAGTTATAATAAAAAGAAAGAAACATGACTGAGATATGCTACTTTCAAAGCAGAATACACCAACATAAGTGTAGTTATCATTACTGCAAATGCACTAATTACTGGTTGGTTCATAATTACAAAATTAACCTACATCAAAATACAATTTTGGTTAAATAAAAAGTAGAAACGCACATATAAACACTGACTGCCATATTTTTTAAATTGTATCTAACCGGCACAGAAGGAGACTGCAGAGTGGAATAGTTGGCCTGTCCAAAATGACTAGGATTTGTTTGTTTGGATGATATCCAGTATAAATGTTATTTCTTAACACCTGTATTCATATTTGGTTAAGGTTTAAACATAAGTGTTACATTTGTATCACTTTTATGTCAACACCCATTTTAAACAATCCATGCTTTAAAAAAACATTTAACATTTTTTAATATACAGGCAGAGCAGCGAACTGAAAAAATGCACAATTCAATCTGGATACATTGCAGAGGTTCTCAAATAGTGAAAACACTATAATTCAGACCCGCTTGGTATAAAATGCTGAGTTGCATTAAATACACCTATTTTATGTGGCAGATGTATTACCAAACTAAGTCAAGTCAAAAATCACAATCCCATATAAATCATTTGCAATGGCCATATAACGAAAATGCAAATCGTTTACGTTATTTTTCGTGTTTTATTATGTGGCTCTAACAACTACGCAGAATATTGTTGGCTGCAATACTAACTAGGTGAAAGGTCACCACCTGCACCAGCGACAGATCCGTATTCCAACAGATTCGCAGCCGGTTGCAGCTTGATCAACCGCAAAGCCTGCAGTCCACACACCCTTCTGAACAGCTGGACCTTTCCGTTACCTGTAAACAGACAACATCTGCTCGTTGCGAACCTGGAGAGAATGCCCACTGCACGCATGCCAGTCATTTCGAGGACAGGTCAGTCGCTGCAAGTGGGCATTAACAGCGGAGACGGGTACGGTCGCTGTCCATTGGGGTGACCGACACTTACCCTTATAAAAAATGGAAAATATAAATGCAAATAAAAATAAAATAATAATTAGTATCAGTTTATTTCATTATTAAACAAATAACAGCGTTATAAAATGGCAAATTGTTTTAAATAAATGATGTCGAGGACTTTAAAGCTGCACATTAATGGCAGGCATAGTTCTCGACAGCTATATTTTGGGGTCCTGAAGCCGTGACGAAGTTATCGGAGATGTTGTGTAGTAGACAGCAGCGCACTTGAACTGCGATTTGTAGGCGAAGGTGGTGAAGTGCTGTCCCTGTGGATACTCTCTGAGAAGTTGTAAGATTATTTATCATTTACTTATATGCATATATTTTACTATAAAGACATGTGAACATAAGTTTATCTCCGTGCAGCAAAATACTTTTTTGTGGGGTCGGTGAGGTGGTAGTCTGTTAGTTATCTGTGTTCTCGGCCGAGTGTCTGTACATCACGGTCATTACCGGCTGTGTAACCGTACGCTGTGGCTGTGTTTGGGAGCTGGGGTGTTAAGCCGAACCCACTAAAGGAAATGTGTGGTGTAATGCGCACGTCCTTCCCTGCCGAACCTAATTTAACGAGCCCTTGTAGACTGAGTGGAAAGTGGGTGAAAGGTCATGCCAGACAGCAAACAGACAGACGCAAAAGTTCAGAGACACAGCGCACCTATTTTACCGTGTATTATACATGTATCGTGGCTGCGTTTGTTTTTTAAGCTGATGCTAAGAGCAAAGCTTGTCTAATAATAGCCACAAGTTAAAATGTAGTATGCAACTGAAAATGTGCAGTGTGTTGAAGTTGCTGTTTCTGTGTTTCAGGTGAAAATGGCACTGATGCTAATGAAGAGTGTCCGTAACAGCCCAGTATCCTCATCCTGGGTTGGGCATACTGGTAAAGTGACATTTAAATTATTATCTGCTTCCCAGGGTGAACTTCTCTCTCTTATATGAAGATGGGGCAGTGCAAGCCACTGTAATGTGTGTAATTTCATTCTGGAAAGTTCTTTGTTGATCACTTGTTTCCTGTGGTTTTTGTTATTGTTTTTTTTTTTTTTTTTTTAGTGGCCAGATGTCTAGGCACATCCACTCACCTCCAGGCTCCAGGTAGGATAAAGTTTGGTGATGTTACGCCCTCAGTGGTTGCTTGATTAAGTTCACTCCGCTAGTTACTGCTGGAACCCCCTTTGTCTCCAGAACCACATCAGTGGTTGTTGAATTTAGAGACACCTCTCCACCTTTCCACGCACCCTGGCTTTTGTCTTGTCTGAAAAGAACCTGGTGATTCTCCTCTCGCTCATTAACAGGTTGTTTTTGGGCACTGAAATACCGTGAAGCACCATGTGTGGTCCCAAAAATCACACCGAAATTGGTTCAGAATTGCTTACTTTCTAGCACCTCAGCCATTCTAATGCTCAGCCAAACTGTAAGTGGACCTCTTGGCACTGTCTACATGCTGCATGTGTTGCAGCCCAACGATATACTGTTTGGTGGAAGAGGCTGTGTGTGTTAGGCAGGTGTCTTTATTAATCGGGCCACTGTGTGGGTATGTGCATGTACATTTTGGGCGCTGTTACTCTGGGTTGATGTCAGTCCATCAAAATTTCAGATACTCCATTTCCTGGGTGGGACAGCTGGTGTTTTTACTTTCATAGCAGTGAAAACCTTGAAGTTGTGTTGATGCTGGTTATATAATCACACAGTTCCATATGCTAAAAAAAAAACTGAAAATAGGGCCATGTGTCGCCAGGCCTTGGGCAAGAGGAACCATCTCACCACACAGTACAGCAACACACTAATCATTGCGCAAGACATTATTATTACACAGAAGTTTTTATTTTCTTGTCTCTTTATTATTTGGAACTTTTCAGAATTACCAGCTGTTCAAATAAGGGAATACTGCATGTCTTTTATCTTCAGTGTTTTAATTCAGAAATGTCACTTATCAACAGTTTACGATTGCATTAGTACACTACTGATATCCTTATCGTTATTAAAGATCTTTAGTTTTAGTCTAAAGTTTGTGGTTCCTCCACTTTGTGGTGCCTCCACTGTGTTTAAACTCTATAAGGCAACTTTTACAAACTGAGCATCATGAGTGAATTATTATCTATACACAGTTCATCAAGTTGGCCTCGCCCCGAAACACAAGAAGTATCGAACCATGTTATTGGTCTTCATTTTTAATTTAGTTAAGATTTGGTGATTCAGGGTCTAATAATGACGTGTTCCATATCATTACAAATGTTTGACAGTAGAAATGCTTTTTGAAGAGTTATTGTTTTTGAACGATTGGTGATATTTGAATATGTAAAACGAATTAGCTGTGCAAGGGATTAGCTCTGCAACAAGAGAGCTTGCTATAATAATATCAGCTGAAGAGTGAAACAAGGCGAGTAAAAATTACGTCCATAGTGCCAAAGTATAAATATGAGGCATCTAAATTATATGTGTTGAAGTCGTATTACTGAACACAGTAATATAATTCACAAAGATTTCTGGTTATAGCAATCTCTATCAAACAACTTAATAGTACAGTCAAACCTCGTTACAACGTACACGTCGGGATATCAAGAAAATGGACGTTATAAGGGTAGAACGTTGTATCCAAGTGCGCCAAAACTGCAGAGGAAAACCAAAAAAA
>JAODJU010000039.1:17175102-17185696 GCA_026776725.1 Gnathonemus echidnorhynchus | reverse complement strand
TATTAATTTATTTTCATTCATTTTAAATTATAAATTTATTTTTTGATATTTTTATGTATTTTTTATATATGTTTGTACCCCTGCAGGTCAGGACCGGAGGGCTTTGTTTGCAGCTACCCCCCGCCCCCCACACCCCCCATGTTGCCCGTGAGGGACAGGGGATGGGGTTCTGGGCAGCCATTTTGGTTCAAGGCACCACATTAGTACCCAAGCTGGGGGCAGACGGAGATCCTGTTTGCTTTAAATAGACAGTGTGTGATACTGCAAACCTACTGCTGCTTCATACGTGAATGACGACAAGATGTAGATTACGATGAGGTATGAGGCAAAGGACTGAGGAGATCTTCACAGTTTATGTCATTTGTGTAATGGCTCCTCAGATCATTCCATGGAAATGAACAGTGGGACATAGGTGTATGTGAGCCAGTATCCCATGCAGCGTTCGGGAATGTGTGACATCATGTCACCCAGCAAACACGCTGCCCCGTCTCTGAGGAAACACCTGGATGCTGTGCTGCCACTTTGGACTGCTTACGGCATCCGCAGACCGAGCCCCTGTACCGCCATTCCGGTCTGCTTACGGCTTCAGCAGACATGACGGGGCAGTGGCTCGGTTTGTGGAAGCCGTAAGCAGACTGGCCAGTACCACCAGGCCAGTCTGTACCACTGTACCACCAGGCCAGTCTGCTTATGGCTCCCACAGATGGAGCTGCTGTACCGCCATTCTGGTCTGCTTATGGCTTCTGCTGACAGAACCACTGTACCACCACAGTACACCAGCTTCAAAACCACCCCCATGATGAACTGGTTAGAACATGTAGGTACAGAACTACCCCCACGATGAACTAGTGAAAACAAAATGCTACAAAATCACCCCCTTGATGAACTTGTTAAAACAAAATGAATACAAATTTAACAGAGAATACAAATTTAAGTGAAAACTCATTTTGTAATTCTAAGACCCTTTTTCGGAAAAAGAAAATATGTAAGACAGATACGTGTATGAATTGCAACGCGACTAAAAATGTAAAGATGTGGAAAGGTTTTGGACTGGAAGGATGTGAAGTTCAGTCCTAATTCGTTACTGCCACATCAGATCAACATGTCTAACCAGCACCTTCATGGAGTCTCTGCCCTCCTCCTCTTCACTTCTCTTCCCTTCATATCTCTTTCTTCCTACGTGCTATTTTTTTGTTCGTTTACCTTTAACTGCAGTGAAAATTAGCAGCAGTATGTTCATGCTGATATAACTCAAGATGTTTCACTCCACCAACATGTCAGTGATATCATGCATAAAATATGTCCAAGATATAAATGGGAATTTAAAATTAATAAAGTATTCTCAGTACTTTTTACATTAAATGTCTAACTTGAAAGGTAAATCCGGTATAAAAATTAAGCTGATTTTCCCCCAAAACATAATATATATATATATGTCTTATTTAGAATCCCCAATATTTTGTAGCTTGCTCAGCATAATAAATGGAAAACCAAAGTATGAATGTAACTGTAAAGGACAGACAAATGCAGGGCTACCTTTGGTTTTTGTGTGTATGTGTTTAAATGAGTAATGGTGTCCAGTGAGACTCAGCAGGGTGAGTCAGCTTCAGCCTCTGTCTTTATATGAGTATTGCTGTTACCTTAGCTATGGCCCTATGTCCAGTGAGACTCAGCTTCACCCTCTGTGTTTATATGAGTATTGCTGTCCCCTCACCTATGGCCCTGTGTCCAGTGAGACTCAGCAGGGTGACTCAGCTTCAGCCTCTGTGTTTATATGAGTATTGCTGTTGCCTAACCTATGGACCTGTGTCCAGTGAGACTCAGCAGAGTGACTCAGCTTCAGCCTCTGTGTTTATATGAATATTGCTGTTGCCTTACCTATGGACCTCTGTCCAGTGAGACTCAGCAGAGTGACTCAGCTTCAGCCTCTGTGTTTGTATGAGTATTGCTGTTGCCTTACCTATGGACCTGTGTCCAGTGAGACTCAGCAGAGTGACTCAGCTTCAGCCTCTGTGTTTGTATGAGTATTGCTGTTGCCTTACCTATAGACCTGTGTCCAGTGAGTCTCAGCTGGTTCACTCAACTTCAGCCTCTGTGTTTATATGAGTATTGCTGATGCCTTACCTATGGGTCTATGTCCAGTGAGATTCAGCAGGGTCAATGAGCTTCAGCCTCTGTGTTTATATGAGTATTGCTGTCCCCTCACCTATGGCCCTGTGTACAGTGAGACTCAGCAGGGTGACTCAGCTTCAGCCTCTGTGTTTATATGAGTATTGCTGTCCCCTCACCTATGGCCCTGTGTCCAGTGAGACTCAGCAGTGGCTCAGTGTCATGCTTGGACTCTCTGTTCCCCACTAGCTGTGATCCAGACTCCAGCTCTCGCACTTGGCACTCCCCCTTTCTTTGGGGTCTCCCCCTTTGTCCTCGGAAGAACAAATCTCAATATTCATATTCAGTTCTCAAATCTTTACAAATGGTGATTTTCAAAACATAAAGATGTTATCAAAAAAGAACCTTAATAAATTTATAAGAAGTAGAAAAAAGTCACGGAAGTGAAACTTTCTTAATGAGCACAATTCTTTAGTTCATAGTAAATCCATTAATAAACAAATACCAATGTTCAAGTAATAAATTAAGCTTAAAATTTACCCACAAAATTATAGAAATAATTAGTAATTGTTCATCACCTGAATGGGAACACTCTGAGGACAGTGTTTCTGTCAAGTTTTATAATAGAACGGGGGAGTTCATTATGGTATTATGTGTTAATAGTGAAAGAATAGAGTAAATGCATATTGCTATAAGTTATATGTACGCACATAAAATGTTTTGAGTTAACAGAACAGTATTAAACTGATTTTCCCTCATGCTTGGTATTGAGTTTGACCACTAGATGTCACTGTTGCTCCAGCAATAATCCACTTTTTGCCTGGACGTAGAGGACCGTGCAAAGTTTCCCGCCGCTCAAGCAACCCCATCTCACCAAGCTCATCGCTGAGTGTTCCGCCTGAACAAAAGGGGGCTAATTGAGTTCCTGTCCCCCCAGAAGGGGGTCTTATACGGAGCATTATTTGAGCAGGCTTCCACAGGGTGTTCTGTTAGACACCCCGGCTCAAAGTGCTGATAAATGGTTTCTCCCGTCCGGTGTGCGATCTCAGCAGAACCGAACGTGCCTGTGAGCGCTTTGCAGAACCTTAGATGCTGCCGCTGCCTGCGGTTTCCCCGTCTGCCTTTTGGGTGGCCCGTCTGATCAGCTCTGTGAGAAACGATGCCGTGGGTTTAATTAACTCCTCCAGCTCAAACCTCATGCCACTAGATGGCATTAAGAGCTGTCACAGGAGGTAGGCCGCTGTCCCTGCCTGTCATCCCGTGACCGGTGAGATTTGGGCTCTCACTAAATGGCACAGTGAAAGTTTTGAAAGTTCCGCCGTCCCTCCTTCACCTGAGAGAATGAATGGGAAGCAGGGCAGATGAGGGAGTAAACAAACAGCCCCGTGGTCAGAGTTCTCTGTTACGCTCATAATCAGAGAAGACAACCCCAAAGCCTTGAAAAGTGTGTCACCTATTTGAATTTGGAGAAAGAAATGAAAAGAGATCCATCAGTGGTTTAACATTTATTGTAGTGATGGTTTGTGGCCAACAGGGGGCCTCATGCAAATGCATGGTTTGAGTGGTGGTGCACACTATTGCTGAGGGTGCGGTCCATTCAGTTGGCTGAGGGCGAGAACTTAGAGAACCGGCTGCCCATTGTCACACATCCTTGGGCTTGGTACCCTCTGGGGGCCTTTTAACATGTGGCGTCTCGTCCAGAGATGGCCCCCGGCACCTGTGGATTCACCGGCCCTCAAGCAGTAAGGTAGGGGGTCCAGCATGGTTCTTTAAAGTGCAGGAGCGCAGAACACGGCCGAGGCAACACCCTGAAGCTCTCCCAAGCTCAGGAAGTGACATCACTGCGTGTGTCAGTCAAGAAAAGCCGTGACGGTCACTGTGGTGACCTCTTGTGGTTACGTGTCACGGCAATGTGCGCAGGAATATACATTAAATTCATATTTAATACTACAGCATTAAAATGGCTTTATAAATAATATGCATCGATGACATCATTGCCCGGATAGTGGAAGGACAACAGAAGACACATAGGACGTTGCCCAGAGGTGTTGTAATCCAAACGCAGCAGGGTCCGTGGAGAGGTAAGAGTGGCCAACAGGCGGAGAGGTAAGAGTGGCCAACAGGCGGAGAGGTAAGTGTGGCCAACAGGCAGAGAGGTAAGAGTGGCCAACAGGCGGAGAGGTAAGAGTGGCCAACAGGCGGAGAGGTAAGTGTGGCCAACAGGCGGAGGGATCCTGCTCTGAAAATAATGTGGCCACCTGAAAATAATGCAGATTAACAGCACACATTATTGGGGGGGGGGGGTAATCTGAGCTGAACTGCTGGATGTTGAGGCTTCAAATCAGTCCCTGTTAGCATTGCTTCGCAATGGTGGAACCAGGAAAACAGATGAATTTTGGACTTCATCTCCAAAAACCTAGAGGAAATTCCACGTGAAGCTGTATCATAATAGAACCTACAAACTTAAATGATGTTTTTCATTAAGTAGCCTGTTGAATCGGGGGGTTTTCAGTGTACAGTAAACCCTGATCTTAGTGAGCCCATGACTGACACCACTGTAATGGCTACGGTGCGTAAGGATGTGTGTTAAAAAAAAAAAGCAGCAATATCTGATCTGTAATGATGAGACCGCAGGCAGCATGGCTGTGTGGGGCCACGATAAGCACCAGGAGCCACTGCAGGTAATGAGCAGACCTCCTGAAGGTGTCCATGGAGACGTCTCCCCAGGGTAACTGCCCCATCCTTTGCCTGACTGGAGCAATCCACTGGTGCCAGAGCCATCTGCAGCCCCCACCCCAGCCATTTTCTCAGCTCCTTGTTCCTTATCGATTGGCATTGGCTCTTTGTTTCCTCAGACGTTGGGAACTGCGGCACAATTGTGGGTGTTCCACGGAGGGTGGATACAGTGGGGCCTTCGGCTGCTATGGCGACAGGTATGGGAGGCTAGGGGGTGTCATGGTAGCAGCTTATTCCCTTTCGAACATCCCCACCTGGAAACGGGGCACAGTAAGGTATCCCTTCCCAAAATGCATTGCAGTTTTATTAAAGACACCCGTGAATGTTTGGCCGAATCTTTGTTTATGTCACATTTAACCTAGATATAACAAGAAGGATCATTAGAACACACGTGCTGAAGGCACTGTGACTCACACGCCAGTGTCACGCAGGTCACATGTAAAGATTAAAAATTTCTTTTATGCAGAGAGAGCCTGGGGGGAGGGACAGAGACACGCTCAGAGCCATGCAATGGATCCTGTTCCTAACATGTCCACTTTGCCGGCCAAAGCTGCCCACCCTGGTCATTCGTAAGGACTGTTGAGGACCACTGGGAAACGCAGGAGTGCTGCTGCCCTGGGATGATCAGTGCAGTAATCATCAGCTGCTGTACTCTCGCTGCATCCGCACTGAATCCGGACTGAATCCGGACCGGTCAATGAATTGCGATTTTTACCACGGGGAACCACCGGTACTGACTGGCAATTTTTTTCAGATGTTGGACTTTGGCTTTTTTGCTAATGGGATTTGGCTCATGGGGAAAAAGAATTGGGCAAACCTATATCTTACATTTGCCTGTCTGTCTGTCTGTCTCTGTATCTATCTCTCGATATATTTTTATTTAGCAGATGCTTTTTTTCAAAGCGACGTACAAGTGAGCCAAACAGCATATTATAAAATGGCTGTCAAGGAGTCGATCTGGCCTACGTGCAGCTAGATTGAGCATCCATTCGATGCCGTCGTACAAGAGAATTGGAGAACACAGCCTAAAGGAAAAAAGTCGCATGGAAGCACATGTAAACGGTGCAGACTGGTGTCGACATGGCAAAGTCCACACCGCGGCGGTGCTGAGGAAGACGGCAGTGACCACGCCAGAGCCGGCTGATTTCACACTTCATCTTTTCATGGCCAGAAATGCTTGCCTGGATTAAAATGTCTCAGGCCTGCTCCCCAAACCTCACCTGTGCTCACATAGTCATTGGAACTACGGAACAACTCTGCTGACCAAAGGACCTTTTGAGCAGAGGTACAGCAACCTAGCCGGCTGTCCCACACACTGCCTCCCATCTGAGCCTGCAGTGCGTGTAGCTGGACGGCAACCGCCTGCCTCCGCTGCTCATGTGTGTCATCTAGCGCCTCTCAGGTGTCCTGTGAGCTCCAGGCCACTAGGGGGCCTTCTGGGAACCACACGTCCCTCGTGGAATTGCCACACTCCTCCTTCCCATTCTATCCCAGCAATGCTCTCCTCCCATAAATGCGACCCGTGACGCTGACCGTGATTCCTCCGGGAAGCGTCGCGGCAGTGGAAACGCGCCATGTGGCCCAGGGGCCGCACTGCCACCTGCCCGCGGGTCCGTGGCGCTCTTGCCTCAAAATGGCGGCCGGGAGCCACTTTATAAGGCAGCTGACAAGTGAATTAGCTCAGCGGCTTAGCATGGCAGCTCTTTATGACAATAGCCTAAGGCCTCAGTTAAAGATAACCAGGCCGTTTTCACACTGCTCTGCTATATATCCTCATGAAGTTAATGCGCGAATTGAAGTGACATCTTGTCAAAACAATAGTTTACAAAAATGTGAGGCACTGTGTTCCACCTGAAGAGGGGGAGGGCCTTTCCTCTCTGTCTATTTCTTTAGATTTCCCCCTGAATCGTTTCATCTTCAGCTTTTAGGAAATGATAACAAAGGTCTCCTTGAAGCTGGCGCTGGTCTCCTGCCGGGACGGCGCGGCAGAGGGCTTGCTGTGCAGGCGTGAGGCCCTGGGGTCGCCGCGTAGGAGCCCGTGGATGGAGGAGGCCTAATTGGACAGGAACCGCTGTCTTCCGCGGCCAGAAGCGGGGATCCATGGCGGACGTTGCTGAGGGGGAGGCGCGGAGAGGGCGCCCCTCAGACTCACAATTTAGTCAGACCGGGCCACCTGTTTTTTTTTTTTGTTTTTTGTTCTCATGAAGGTGAATGTTAGTGGAAAACCCCCCAAGCACTGTGTCCGGCGGCACTGGAGATGTTAAAGTTTGGTTTCGCTTTTTCTGATACTTAGTCCTTGGCTGGATATTCAGGCAGCAAAACCCAGTGTGATGACAAGCAGACCGGAACGTTCATGAGGAAATGTGTGTCCTTCCGCGACACACAAAACCGCATCAGTAACTTAAGACCAGCTGCGAAAACGCCACCTTAAAACAGGACCAGGCCGTCGTACTTCTGAAAGAGGTTCGGGGGAGAGCCTCTGCTCTTACGAGAGCGAGCCCTTCTCAGCGGCAGATCGAGACGCTTCGTTCGTTAATCAGAAGCAGTCACACTCCGCACACCCACTGATGTCGTGACAAAACTGCGTCGTCTCTCTCCCCCCAACGCCGGTTTGAAGGTTGTAAATGACACACATAACACAGAGAGCTGCCTTTTAAAGGTTCATCCTGGCTGTGCGGCGCACAAAACTGAAAACAAAGACGATTTGGCAGGAATCACCACTGTGCTGCTAGTCGCTAATGTACCGTAGGAGGATGAAGCTCGGAACCTTTGATGGGATGGAAGAAATGCTGTGGATACAGAAGAAGGGGTTTAAAACGCTCCCTCACAAAGGATGCTTAAGGATGTGTGTACCTCCTGGTGCTGATATTCACCTGAATGATGGTAAAAGTTGAAGGAAAGCTCCTCCCCCCCATAAAGGCCCACCTCTCTGCCTCCTTCCCTCCCAGAGAAAGTTCAGTTTAACAACTTTCAAACTCCTGCACCAGAAGTTGTTTCTGTCGTAGCCATTTACGGCGAGATGGTGCAGCGACGACTCGACAACAAGTGACATTCTCGTCACCGTGGTAATTCAGACTGGTCTAAATCAGGCTTCAGAAGGTGCAAACCCAATCAGCTCGGAGCCTCACGCAGGAAGATGTCTACAGCGTGGCTATGGATGGCTGGAACAGCTCAGGTCAGGCTCAGTAAGTCTCCGAGGGCCTCGCACTTCAGATGACTCAAACGCACGATGCCAAAAGCTGACTGACATTATAAAATCTTGGCCAGGAGTTTATAATTTGGACCCTGAACTGTGGCTTAATGGAAACTGGAAAGACATATCATTAGAGTCCCGTTGAAGGTTAATGGTGTGTCCTGTGCTTCTTATACACTCTCAGGAGTGATAATGAGCACCCCAGAGCTCGACTCGCCTTCAGCTCCCACAAACGGCTCCCATCTTCCTCTCTCTCTCTCTCTCTCTCTCTCTCTCTCTCTCTCTCTCTCTCCTCCACGGTGACGTCTGCTACTACCTCCGCTCTTCATCCATTTTTTTCCGTTTACTTTCGTCCTGCTTCATTTGCGTTCTACTATTTGGACAAACTAGAAACAAAGTTCTGTGTTGTTTTCTGCAGCATGCGCCTATCTGACTAAGGACTGTGAAGCGCTGGGGATCGATTCATGCACAGATGTACCAGATGTCCATACATACTGATATATTACTTTTTTCGACTGTCGGTTTTGCATTTATGTGATATGATTTCATCAGAGATGGGCTGGGTGTTTGTGAAGATGGTTCTAAATGTACTTGCTGTGGCAGCACATATACGAAAAAGTTGGAAAAATGCAGAGAAGGTGAACATGACCCCTGTGCAAGAATGACACGTAGATTTATGTTCCACATACCGGGGGGCGGTGTGTGGCTCCGTGGTTTTGCATGCTGTGCCTGTGATCGGAAGGTTGCTGGTTTAAATCCCAGGGTCAGTCGAATGGTTTTACCACTGGTCCCTTAAGCCCCAATTGCTCCAAGGACTGACTGACCCTGTTTTCCGAACAAAAATGTGTACATTGCTTTGGATGAAACCAACTGCTAAATAAATGAAATGGCAAATGTAAATATCATCAAATGTAGGTGACAGAGTTCAGGAAAGTTTGGAGTAGGGGAATGTTGTGGGCATCGCTCGTATGAGGTGATATCAAAAGATTTGCGGTGTTTGCTTTTGGGAGGTAGAGGGGGTAAACGCAGACTCCTACAACATTAGAGCGATGCAAAAAAGCAACATCCAAATGAGGAGAGATGGAGCCGCACTTCTCTGATGATAACAACACACAAAAGCCGGAGCAGATTAAAGGCAGCAGAAGACAACTTTGAACGGATATTTAAAGTTCCATCGGCTGAACAGAAACGGTATGTGAATTATATTGTTAAAGTTCTGTTCTCGCTAATCAAAAAGGTGCATGTTTTTGTTCACAGTGGTGTGCCAAAAAAATCTTTTGACTACGAATAGTAACTCAGGAAACCTCTGTTTGTGGGCAGGATGAAGGATGGTAGCCGATGAGGGCAGCTGATACAGACCATGGCTGGATCTAATTGGCTGATCATGAAAACGACTCTGAAGTTTTGCCTGCTCACCCCAATACAGCATGTGTGGTATGAGGGACTATATATCCCAAAATGCACTGAGGCACTAGCTAACCTACTGGCCAAGGAGGAGAATATTAAAACTGCCCAACATTCTCTGACTAATTAAATATTACATTAAATATGATAGTCATACACACATATATGTATACAGTACAGACGCTCCTCTACTTATGAACTTTCAACTTATGACCTTTCAGACATACGAATGAAGAGGACTGTAAGTCCAAATTGTGTTCGTTGGGCTCCCGTTTCCTGTCCACAACATCAATTTTTTTTTTTCTGCCCATCAGTTCCGGGTAGTACGACTTCTGGCCGCTACTCCCACCGTGCAGCAGTGTAGTATGCGTACTCCCAGCATCCTAGTTCTTTGTACTTGCGTATACCCTTAAAATGATGTTGAATAACGACTTATGAACATTTCAAGTTACGCACGACCGTTCTGACCATGTCTTGTTCGTAAGTAGAGGAGTGTCTGTATATGCACACACACGTATATTTGTTTGTGCATATATTATTGGTGCACTTACTTTCGTAATGGCTGTCTGTAATCTATCTTCATAGTGACTTGATAACTTGACCGCTGTAAATTTGTAAATTGGATGGTAAATTTTTGGTTTACTCGATACAGCATGGGGCAAATTCATCCCAAATCGAATGATATGCAAGCTGTTTGTCAACCCCAATCCCAGAATGCTGTGCTGATTCTCTCGGCTGGGGGGTCGGGGGGTTGGGGTTCACGTTCAAAGTCACGCTGAGGTTGGGTTCCATTCCGATGGCTCGCTGGTGGCGTGAGGGGTCCATCTCCAGACACACGGGGGCGTATATAAGCCAGTCGGAATAAATAAACGCGCAGTATAGAAATATGCAGACACACCCGCACACACACAGGCAGATGTATAATGCGTATATACATATGTGTGTGTGTGTGTGTCTCCCCCTGTGTTTTTAAAGCCCATGTGTGTTTGATGCAGCATCCCTCAGAGTGCAGCACAGCCCACCGCCTACCTGCCCCACTGTGGGGAAACAAGCTTCAGAAGGCTTTAATGGGATTTCGCCCCAGGCTGTTTTATTAAGATGTTGGCTCTTTCTGCTGCCTGTGCAGCTGACACTGTTCGCTGTCAGACCCCC
>JAODJU010000039.1:17157252-17169519 GCA_026776725.1 Gnathonemus echidnorhynchus | reverse complement strand
CAAATATCCCACCAGGACACGATAAATCTACCATACAAATCGTATGTAAAGTTTCATTCGTGTCATGGGTCATGGGTAAAAACTCTGATTGGCTGGGGTGTCATGTGGAGCTTCCTCGACAATTTAGCAGATAGGGGCGGGGGGGGGGGAGAATTACAGGTCTTCACCTGTCAGGCCTGGCAGGAGCATCAGAGTCGCATGTATTTCTACAGAGTAAGAGGCTTTTGGGGGTGTCACTGGAATCCCCCCTCACCGAGCTGTCAAGGCTGCTGTGGTAGCCCCCCCCCACGCCGACTCCCGTGCTGACCGCCTGCGGCGAGCCCCCGCTCCTCATCTTGTCACCGGTTTCCCTCCATCTGCCGCTCCGGTAAATGAGGTGCGCGCGTGGAACCAAACATTTACCAAACGCTCAGCTTGTCTTCTGCGTGTCAGGCGAACCCCCCCCCCCCCCAGTGACGGGAGGCTGCCGCCTGCCACGTTATTATGCAAGTGGCGTGACGTCACTGGGATGGCACCGGGGTGGCGGATCGCAGTGCGGACGCTGCTGGGGCATCTGGATCACCGCCTAAATGCTGCCATAAAACCGCCCGTTTACAAAGGCTGAAGATTCTGGCAATTAAAACCCGTCGCAGGTTAATTGGCTGGGGGGGGGGGGGGTTTAACCTTTTATCCACGCCCTGAATTGTGCTTGCAGCGGCGGACATGTCCTCTTCTTGTGTGAGTTTTTTTTTGGCGGCAAGAGTTAAGCCCCGTTTAATCCGCATCGCCCGCGCGGTTAAGGCGGCGCCGGGTCGGCAAAGTCAGGCGCAATCACACGGTTATTGATTGCGCTTAATGCCTAATGCCAGCCTAAGGCTGCAGGCATGCGGCAGGTTTCCCGCCTTGTGGAGAGGAAGAGTCTGTCACGGCTCAGCCACCGACACCCGCGTACCGAACCCAACCTTTACAAGGATGCTACTTTTCTTTAGCTTGGTCACTGTGATCATCTAAGTACCTGAAAACATTGAACTGAAGGCCTCCGAAAGGCAAATTAAAAGTGGCATATTCTCCTGTTAGTCTTTCTGGTGTATAAATAGCTGTTTTCTTATGAATGAACTGATTAAAAACAATGAAAAGGTAATGAGAGAAACAACATAAGTAACAACGTACAGTGTGCTGCAAACACGTATTATAACCTGAGTTCTAGAACTGGAGCTTTATCTGAGAAAATGGAAAGAAGCAAAATTTATCAACAATAAAAAGAGAACCGGACGGCAATGCACAGGTGCGTGGTACGGCTGGACGTTTATGGAATAGACCTGGAAGAATGATTATTTGCTGCAAAATAGTAGCAATACAAAACACAACAAATGTAAGGATTGTCCAATAGGAATGTCACTTACTTCGCCTGATATTGGACAGTTTCCACGTTTGGCTTGGGTGATCCAGCTAACTGAGAAATCCTGCTTTGTGGACAGCCCCCCCCCCCAACCACTCGCTGTCTGATTCACAAGGGTAAGGTACAAACACAGAGATACTGTGTGAAGGGCATTATTTCATTATTTTACCCTGTGCTCAGGGCTCTGGGTCAGGGTTGTTCCACCTTTTATAAACCCGGGACCCCAAATGAAAACAGAGCAGAGCTAACCCTTGCCCACTACTGCTCTTATATAGAAATTATTCAACAACAACAGCAACAACACTACTCCTCCTCCTCTTACTACTACTAATAATAATATAAATAATTATTTCTTCACTCATAGAAGTGAATTCAGTGAGTTTGGAGACAGTAGGGCAAAGGAAAGTGGCCCTTACGAGGAGACAGATGTTACACTGCCAGCTGCCTGCTTGGGCAGACACTGCGTTTTCCATGTAATTATTTTTGTTTACAGCCAAAATACAGATGCTAGGGCATTGATTTAATTTGATTTCAGTTTTGCATCTTTTTTTTTTTGACTTTACATAATTCACATTGGAAATTTGTTTTGACTGTTACATGTTCTTCAAACCCCTTGAAAATTAAAAAAAGAGAAAAACAGCAATATAAACCTTGGAAAAACCCCTCTGTTTAAGGTGCCTCTCTTTGTTGATACAAGCGATCAGATACCCCATTTAAACTCATCTTTCCTGGCCAATTCTGTGCTCAGTCTTTGTCCGACACCATTTCAGATACTTTTGTTACACTTTTTTGTTAAAAAATAATTGCATTTATTAAACTTTCTGACCAAAAGAAAAAGTAGATGTTTAAAAGCCTTAAAATGAAGAAGTAGTGCAAAAAGAAAGATGGAGGTCGATTTATCTCATATTGACAGACACGGCTTCAAACGATGACCTTGAATCATAATCATCCTAATGAGGGAAACATTTTTCACTTTAAAAAGTGAAACTATAATCAAATCAGTTCCTGAAAGATCTGCTAATGAGCTTTTCCTTTGATGAAACATGGGCAGCTATCTTCTATCTTTTCCACTGGAGCTGTGCATCAGTAAGGGCCCTGCCAACTCATTAGCTGACCTGAGGAATGCCTGATTAGAATGCTTTTGATGAAAATTTCAAGGATTTTTTTTTTACATTCAGTTTTTTTTTTGTGAAGCTTGATAAATATTGCACCAGTTTTTTTGGAGGAAAGTGGGAGGTAATTGATTAAGAAGACTTCAAAGCCCTCTTCAATAAAGTTATGTATGCCATTGACTTGCTGTTATTATTCATTCTGAAATGTACAAATATGTTTAAAATGAGGAGTGGAAGGTATCACTTTTTTACTACTTTTTAAATATAGAAACAGTTTATTATGTGATTTGTTCACCTTCTGTTTCATAACATGCAGTGTGGGTGAGGCAGTATAAACTGCAGGATGGGTGGGACTGTAACCTGCAGTGTGGGTGGAGTAGTGTAACATGCAGTGTGGGTGGGACAGTGTAATATGTAGAGTGGGTGAGGCAGTGTAACCTGCAGTATGGGTGAAGCAGTGTAACATGCAGTATGGATGGGACAATGTAATATGTAGAGAGCAACCTGCAGTGTGAGTGGAATAGTGTAACATGCATTGTGGGTGGTACAGTGTAATATGTAGAGTATGTGGGACACTGTAGCATGCAGAGTGGGTGGGGCAGTGCAACCTGCAGTGTGAGTGGGACAGTGTAACCTGCGGTGTGGGTGGAGTAGTGTAATATGCAGTGTGGGTGGAACAGTGTAATATGTAGAGTGGGTGAGGCAGTGTAACCTGCAGTATGGGTGGAGCAGTGTAACATGCATCTGTGGGTGGGGCAGTGTAATATATAGAGTGGGCGGTATGGCTGTATTGTCCAGTGATCTAAATCACCAAATGCAAATTTAATCCAGACAGAATGTAGAATGAGGTTCTCCTCCCTGTTGGATCAGGTTTTCTTTGCTGGATTGTGTCAAGTTCTCTTGCCTGTAGAATGAGGTTCTCCTCCCTGTTGGATCAGGTTTTCTTTGCTTGATTGTGTCAGGTTCTCCTGCCTGTAGAATGAGGTTCTCCTCCCTGTTGGATCAGGTTCTTTTTGCTGGATCATGTCAGGTTCTCCTGCCTGTAGAATCAGGTTATATTTTGAGAGTAACCGGCTCTTCAAATTGGCCAGGTAATTTGGGGCTGGTTTCAAAGGCCTTCAGTTGATCGAAGGCCCAAACTGGAGAGAACGCTTCACTTTAAAGGATAGGCTGTTCTCAGCAGGTTAACTGGCTGTTCGGTCAATGGTATGAAGCTATTGGCAGTAGGGTGGGTGTATTTCCATAAAAACTGCTGCAGCATGAGGCGCCCAGAACCCTCCGTACTCCTTCCATACTCAGTCTTGGAACAGCGTGTCAAACAGACTGGAGTGAACTTCATCTCTTTAAACAAGCATAGCAGGATGATCTACATATGAGACAGTGGGGAATCTCTGTAGTAATACAGTTAGAAATTAGATGTATGTTAAAAGGCTACAATTACTATTGGGATGAATCATGATCTCAGTATTAATCATGGTTATTCGATGGATGAGGGGGGTGTGGATACAGTATAAAAGTCTGAAGCGAACCCTTCCCACTAATTGTTCAGCTCTAATTAATAGGCTGTAACCTTTGGAGAAAGGAGAAGTTGGGAACTGTAATTATTCATATTGTGTTTGCATACATAAATATGCAGATGATAATTAAACCCCCGGAGGAAGCACACAGCAACATCGCGATGTCTATATTTGAGTTTTTTTTATTATTTGCAGAGTGAGCACTGGATGTGATTAGTATTTGTGCCTCCTGTGTGGCTCCCACCTATGGCCGGTGGGGGATGTCCTCCAGCACCCGCCCGTGATGCTAATCAGCCTTGTCGGACACGGAAAAGGAACCCCCCCCCCCAGTCCCCCGCAGCTGCAGGCTGCCTGGGTCACCTGATGCTGGCGGGAAACCTAAACCTCACACAGCGCTTTAAACGCAGTCACCCCCTTTATGGAGAATCGGTGACAGGAGCCGAACATGTGACCAACACATGGCACATTACGATTGACATAATGTCATTTCTGTCATTCCTGCTTCATTTTACAGTCAGATATGAGACGCTAATTCGGTGGATGATATCCTCTCGGCCGTTTTAAACTAGAACAATAAAGGGAGATTAAAGGAATTAATGAAACAAAAACAATACGATATTACACGGATTACATTTTGGCAAACATATATAAAAAGCAGTTATTAAAATTAATAGCGCTAACTACCAAATATGAATGCATTAATGTGCAATAGCTCCATAAATTGTTAATAAATAAATCTTCCTTTTTCCAGACTGGGGATTAGAACATGCGATGAATATGTAAGAGGTCCACATCACTGAGACCTGAACCCCGTGCGCTTGACTCGCATCGGCCCTCCGGAACGTTCCGGATGAGCGCCGCTCACAGTCAGCTCCACCCCCCTTTTATTTTTATGATGCGGGCAGATTAGAAACGGCTTCCATCTAGGCCTCGTAAAATTGGAAAATAAAAGGAAGCCGTATCAGAGGCACGGGCGTCCATAAAGGTGCCTGAGTCGGCACTCGCAATCAGCTTTATGGGCCTCGTCTCAGTGGCACTCGTCAGACAGGAGGCGAGATAAACAGTTAGAGACGCCGTCTCAGCCCGAGTTCGGCCGCCGCTTAATAGAGACACTGATCTCAGAGCGGGACGGCCCGTTTAACCGGGGGCTCACGGGAGCCCCCATCACGTCTCAGGCCGCTAAGCCATTTCGGCGAGCAGTTTCACACCTCGCCGCCGCGCCGATCCGGGCCTGACGACGTCTCTTATTGCGGGCTCATCTCCAACAGGCATCAGGCAGGAACGTCACGACATAAACCATAATAGGAGCATTAGGACGGAAAATGACCTCACGGAACTGAGAGGCGCCATGTTACAGGTTAACGTCCCGCTCGTTCTTAGGGGTAATGGAGTAGGATAGGACCACGGTGTCGTGCGGCAGGGTTGGCTGGCGGTTCTGTCTCCAGGCAGAAGATCCCCCCCCCGTGTTATAGTGGGTCCCCCACCTTGCTCCGGGTTGTTGTTGGGTGGGACACCCCAGGGTCCATGTCCCACATGTAGAGCATTACCCATAAGCCACCACTGGCCGGGAGGCATCGGCGGGGGGCATGATTTCCATGAAGGCTTTTGGAAACATGGCTTTTGCTGTGGGACTAGCACAAGTGTACGTTAATGGAGCAGCATGCTGCATCCCCTGGCGTGCATCCTCACACGCTGCCGCACGGTGAGGAAATTAAAGATATTCAGATACCCATCTGGTTCAGGATAGAGCTGAAATAACAGCATATACATTCCAGTCTTCCTGTAGCTTGTTAGGTGTTCGCTTAAAAAAAATAAAGGCTAAAGTGAAGATCTCACGGAATATTTACCTCAGAGACACAGAAGGGGATGAGGGGCCAATGCAGACATCACCAGTCTTGGGGAATTTCCCATTTAAGGGAGAGTGTTACCTTATTTGGGGTGGAGGGGGGGGTCTTTTGATCTCACTCTTTTGTGGATCCTGCCCTGGGAACGTCAAATGGCACACTAATTTCGGCTGTAAATTACCATCCGTTCTATAAATTTGCATTTTTTATTTCTTTAGGTGGGAAATTATATTTGAATATTAATCCGAATGCATTTTTTAAAAGCAGAACTTAGGAGCATTGCCGAAATTCGCTTTTATCTTTGAGAATGGGTGGGTTAGCCCCAAAGCAAGAGTTAATATTAAGCAAAGGAGCGGAGTGGGGCACACCACGTGACTGCAGCACTCTCGGGGGGGTTAATCCTCTGGGTTATTAGGCCCGGGATTTACATGGGAAAAGTGTTAAAAATAACCCGATGCCAATGGGAAAAATAGGATTTTCTATAACAAGTCCTGACTCCTCCTCATAAGCCCCTGTCTGAAAGCATCTGATTTGCATATTGTGTGTCCGTGAAGGTGCTGAGGAAATTATTCATGTTAACCGCCTAAGGACTACATTTTAATGAAGAAACAATGCTGTTTACTTATAAGACACTTACTGTGTGTGAGTGTGTGTGTGTGTGTGTGTGTGTGAGGGAACCTGCAAATGCATCTTTATATCACAAATGCAGCAGATTCATAGCATCTGATTCAGTCATCATAATCTGTATGGTTAGTGTGTGGTTCTGCTTAAAAGGAGGCTGGGAAATTGGCTGCAGCGCCACTGTGCACCATTTACTCACACATCAGCTGGTGGGAAGCGAGTGACGGTGGGCTGTCTTATCTGCGGTGTATCCAATCAGAAGCCAGTTCTGTTTGCACGTGATTCTCACTCACAGTGAATTTTAGGGTCCAGGCACTACCCAGAATTCCTGCAGGGTCAGCGATGGTGGGAGTTGTGGGGATTGTAGTTTTACATAAAGAGGATCAGTCACACAAAGGGTTAAATTAGTCTCGATGGACCTTAAGCTTACTCATATATTGCTATACTCATATCTGGTATTGGCACTGGTACTTTTAAAGTTGAACACGACAGGGTGCAATTGTTCATTTATAAAGTTATAAAGCTGTTTGCCATGGTGAAACTTGACGATTTGTCTCTTGTGTGGTGCACCCGTGATGACAGGCGTTCGTGCTGAACAAACTTTGACCATTATGATGCAAGACCCGACCGCAGAGAACCAAGGATGACGCGTGTAATGAGGGCGGCGGAACTGTGTATAATTCAGAAAAGCTTTAGACTCAATTAAAAAACTGAAATGCATATGAATAATTAATTATTGTTTTGTTTTAATATCTTCGATGCAGGTTCTGAATTTATGAAAAACACTCTGAGGCATTTTTCTTGAATAAAATTAACTGTGTCAAAATGTGAATTAATATGCTTAAGCCAAAAGAGGAAAAGTTTTTTTGGTTGGTTAGGTGCAGTAAAAATGGTCTAGATAAAATATACTATGGGGCACACACACACACACACACAGGTACACACACACACACACACACAATGGTTCATAAAAATGCACGCATACACACACACACAGTTACACACACACACGCGCGCAAACACATAGGTATACATACACACAAACAGGTACACAGAAATGCACATAATTACACACACACTGCTACACACACACAGACACACAAATATGCACACGCACGCACAGTTACACACACACACGCACACACACACACACACAGGTACACAAACACGCACACACAGTCTCTGTGCTGCGCAGGGCAGTGTCCCATGGGGGGGGGGGCAGCCTGTCCCTTATTTCTCTCCCCTCAGAAGAAGCCCATTAATTATAGATGGAGTCCCCCATGCCCAGCTCAGTGCCGTGCGGTCCGGCCCGGTTGGTGTCGGTGCTCCTGTCGCATCCCGCAGCCCTCACCGCATCAGATGACCCCCCCCCCCCAATCCCCGCCCCCCTGCCAAGGGCTCACATTAGCTGCATCCTTGAGGTGCCCGTCCCAGGTGGTGCTAATTAACTTTTCATGGATGTCTTTAGGGCAAAACACTTAGGGGTTAACCAGTACCCTCTGCTCAAATTAAAACACCTAAAGGATGCCTTTTTCTCCTTTATCACATCTCAAACACGGCTTGACAGGCTCTCGTTTCACATGAAAAATATATACACCTCACCATAACCTTAAAATCAGATGACTCAGGTCCGCGTGGCTATCCCCAGGCCCGCTGTGGTTCCCACGGTAACCCACTTACGGGCTTCTAATACCAATCCCATTATCCTCTCACATTTAAACAATATCATTAGAAAACGGCTTAAATCGCGTCTATTTTTAGACGCGCCAGGATTCTGACAGGAACGATTCATTCTGATGTCATTAGGCAGACGAGTGCGGTCGCACTTTGATCTCAGCGGGCACGGCACGGCACGGCACAATGAGCGCCGGCTCCCGCTTTCTCCCGGCGCCGTCCCCCGGCGCCCCCGCTCTCTGCCTCCGTGGAAAGGCGGAGGCGGGAGAGCAGTAATCCTCAGGTGGCCCCATGAAAGATGGCGGCGCTGCCTTTGCTGTTAGCGAGCCTCGTTGCGGCACGTGTGTGTGTTTTTTTGACGAGCTCTGTCAGCGCACAGCTGCCGGAGACGACAGGATGAGAGACGACAGACAAACCGGCTGCTATTTGCATACAAACACGAAGGGGGCGGGCGGAGGCCACGCGTGTGCCGCATCCTGGCGTGAAATGACACAGAGCAGTGTCACGTGACGTCCCAGTGCGTGCCAGCTACGGCTCCCCATACCAGGGCGCGCTTTTACACACCACTCACGGCGAGCAGTAACAAAGCAGGGGGCGTCTGACGTGGGGCGGGGTGGCGATCACGTGACCACAGCCCCCTTTTCTACATGGCGGGGTGTGGCCCACGTCCGGCGACTTCCTGGACGCGATGCGGCATGGCAGCTCCAGGCCGCTGACACAGACGCGTATTGACACCGGCGCTTTCCGCCGGAGCGTCGCCCAGGCTAAAGCACCCCCCGGGCTCTTCTGCCGGCTCAAATAAAAGCCAGACGTCACCCCCCCCCCCCATCCCGCACAGTTGAGGGAATCTGTCAGGATGAGCTGGATGCTAAATGGCCGATTCCGTCTGCCGTGTTTGTGTCCAATGGCTGGCAGAGCCCAGAAAGCATGTGTTTAGTGTTTGGAGTGATGGGGGGGAGGGGGGGTTGCCTGGGAACGCCCTCAGGCTACGCTCCCTTATGGCTGCTTGAGGGGAGTCAATAATCATTAGTTTTTCAAGTGATAGGCGCGCTACACAAACTATATTTATTTATCAAGAACTCTTTACAGCCTGGGAGCCGCAGGGTAGCGGGTTCAAACACTCCCCCGGTCCCGCTATTGTCTTTTTACGCTCCTTCATATTTAATATGTCATTACACTGCGGCTGAGTGCTAGCAAGCATGGCCGCCAGTGGGTGTCGCGTCAGGGGGGCCTTCGTTCCGGGTCCTGGGCCTGGGCGGGAGTCGTCTTCCAAGCGCCGGCAGAGAATACCGCGGTCGACCAGCTAACTAAAGTCCTCCTGAAGACCGTGGTTGTGGTCAGGGATTAAGGTGGGGATGAAACGATTACCAGTTTCATGGTAAACCATGATAAAAGCCCCGACAGTTATTATTACTATTTAAAATTTTAATTATCAATCAAGATCATACCGTGGTTTGAAAAACTCACATCAGATATTTTACGGCGTCAAGCAAAGTTAGCCGCAGCCGCATGGCTGTGCTGGTGTCAGTGAAAACATGGCGGAAGACAGTGACAGTGTTCCGGAGATTTTTAATGTTAATGTGCATTTTGATATGTTTTTCATATGTTTTTCACATAAGCTGCTGACTGTTATTTCAATGTTTATGCAAACAAAAGGTGCACAGTGCTGCTAGTTTTATTTGTGGTTTTCAATATAAAACTCGGTGAAATGATGGCAGCTTGTGTATCATCACTTTTTTGAACAATTTCAGCACGTTTTACCAATACTGCGATAACACGGATAACAATGATAATTTTGGCCACTATAATCTTGATATAAAATGTTCATACCGTTTCATCTCTAGATTAGGGGTTCTCCTTGTGCGACCCGTGCGTGGATCTCCATAGCTACGGTGGGGTTTGTGGCAGAAGGTCATAGTGGCACTCCACGTTGCAGTGGGAAGTGGCGGTGTCAGCCTCGGCGCCTTCATGACGGACACGTCTTGTGCCGGGCCACACCGCTAAGCCCGGCTCAGCTGGAAAAGGCCGTCGGCGACGTTTCTGCTGCATTCCGCTCCACTTTAAAGCACAAGTCTGCGCAAGGAGCCCCGAAAAGCTTCCCGAAGACGCGGTAAACGAGAGGCCCAGGGGACAGGCAGTAAGAACGGAGCTCTATTCCCCCGATCCACAGAAATCCTTCACTGTGATTAGCAGCGAACAAAAAGGGAGAAAACGAATTCTCAGGGAATCACCGTCTCCACAAAGGGGCTTTTTACGAGTGCCACAGTCAAGCCCTAAATCTACCGCTTCGACTCGGCTGCCTAAGTGCCCGCTCCCGCCAAAGGTCGACCTGGAGGATTTTGTGCCAACCGCGGGAGTTTCCGTATCCCAGCCATAAAGACAGCCTCCCTAATTCCAGCCAGTGCGGCCATCATCCAGTGACGGCTGTCCGTCCCACAGGCACGAGGCCTCCTGCCCAGGAAAGCAGGAGAAACCGCGAACTAAACTTCCGTGGAAAATATACAGAGCAGAGCTTCTGTTGAAGGCGGTTCTGTCACAGCTATATCCACATAATCATCAAAGAAGTCACACGTACCTTCCGTTTTATTTTATTTTTTTTTTCATTTATATTCACCACAGAAATCAGAATAAATAAAATGCCTAGACATACATAAGTAAGGAAATTATGCATTTTAATATATATTATGGGAGTGTTATGAGTTGCACAAACATTTACATTTGATTGCATAGGCTCATAATGTTCTTTAAGTAAAATAAACAGCAGAAGAACAAACTGGAAGTAATGGGGGGAAACTGAGGCCTAGGCAGCTGTGAGTAGCCAGTCGTGTGCTGAATTTGTCACATACAGCACTGCTGTGGTGTTACACTGCCTAAAGTGCACAGGAGAGTGACATTTACACACTGGCGTTTAAAGGCTGTGGAGTAATTGGTGGACAGGGAGATTTGTTTTGCTAAAGGCTATTTAAACAGGCAGTTTACCGTATTACTGGCGCGAATAGGCAGTAATGTGATCAACAAACATAAAGTTGGAATGGCTCTGGGCAGGGCCTCATTAGAGATGAGAAGGTAATTGCCCTGACACTGTGCCCTGAGGAACCCCGAATACCGTCTCAGATACCTCTGAGGTGAAAACGACTTGTTTGTCATGGGATGGAAAGGCCACTGCAGTTTCCATTTTAAATATGTCAAATATGTAAGATTTCACTGCTCTGTATAAATGCACCAGTGTACGATTTTGTATTATTATGAAGCATCGGGCAGTAGGAAAAAATAATATCCATCCGACTTCCAGAGCCATTCCTATACAGGTTCATGGTGAAAATAATACTACCATAATTATTTAAAGGACTATATTCACTTTTGTGAAATTTTTCCATGGCCGTACTCATCTCAGATGCATGGTTGTCAGAGATAGCAGATATTTAAGTAGAGAATATCACTCACCTGTACGCCTGTGTGCATGGATGCATGCTGGGGGAGCGGATTTCATTTTCCCATTCTAGCTTTTAGTGCCTTTTCCAGTTAGAATTGTTTAAATTTAATGAATGTGAACCTTGTTCTCGCCTCCAGTCATTTTACATCACCATAGTGCAATAAGGAGACCCATTATATGCTAATGTCGTTAATTAATATCATTCTGACTCCAGACTGTATCAGAGTGTGCTGAACTTCCTCCTCACACACACACGCACACACACACACACACACACACACACACATACACGCACGCAAACTCATACACACACACACAAACACACACACGCGTGCACATGTTGGGTAAACATATCCTTATGGGGACTGCTCATTCATTTCTATGGGAAAAATGCTTACGCTAACTATGACCTTATCCCCTACCCAGCCCAAACCATAACCATAAGTAACCGAGCAAAATACAAGAGTTTTTCTATGTTTAGTTTTTTCATAGCAGTCACCGATCTTTATAAAATAGAGTTTATAAAGTATCTATTTTTATACGGATATTTATCACATTATAGGGACATTGTGTCCCCATAAGGATAGGTATACCTGCTTGCACAGACACGTACACACACACACACACACACACATGTAGGGTAAACATATCCTTATGGGGACCGCTCATTCATTTCAATGGGAAAAAT
>JAODJU010000039.1:17127820-17156346 GCA_026776725.1 Gnathonemus echidnorhynchus | reverse complement strand
GGGTGGCAGGACTCTCATCCCAGGATCACCAAGGTCCCCGGCACTCTTATGCTGTCCCCGTGCATGGGGGGGACGGTCCGCACCCCCTCAGGATGCAGGTCCACCCAACACTCACAGACTGAATGGAGAAATTTATAAGAATGTGTGAAGAGAAATGAGCCCAGTGTGTATGTTATGTATTGCTATTATTATTATAATTATAAGTTAGTTCTTTAATATATATTTGGTTTACATGAAAAAATCAGTAGCACTGCCAGGATTTCTGCTTTTCTGCAATCTATCTATCTATCTATCTATCTATCTATCTATCTATCTATCTATCTATCTATCTATCTATCTATCTATCTAAACATGGTACATCCTAGTCGGTACAAATGCACACACGCACACACACATACTGGTAGCAGTTCAGCCAGCACTGACACTCCATGCGTGTTCCCCAGGTCCTGTCCCTGCCCCGATGTCTGTGATGTGTTTACCCACTGTGAGGTGCCCATGGGGGGGAGCAGTGATGTCTGGGTTACACAGCTCCTGCAGAGAGGAGAGCCCGGGCAGGAGAGCAGACAAGTGAAATATAAATGAATAGGTTTTGCAGGTTGGCATGACGACACTGTCGCCACTCATCACGGGGTTCCTGTGTGGCCGCCATGTTTGTGGGCGTCAGAAGCATGAGTGAAGCGTGCTAATGTCGCTAAGCGTCGAACAGAAACCTCTCGTTCAGTGCGCTGGCGCAGTGCTCCAGGCATAATTCCTGAAAAGCGGCGGGTAGGCGTCGGGCGCGGGGCCTGAGACAGATCCGCTGTGACAGGCCAGGGGGCCGCCCTGCTCTGTGCGCCTGGCTCGCCGGCTCCGTTTGCCTGTGGCTGTGACATTACCGCGTTTTGCTCGGCTTCAGACGGGGGCGAGTTTAACTGACGCGCGGCATGATCTGAAGCCGCAGTCGGAGGGCGGCTGATGCGGCGTGACACACTGTCGGCGCCCCGAAAGGGCCGCGCGCCCATTGATTTTGCCACTGAGTGCCAACATCACCCTGGGCTGTGTTTGTAGATAAAGAGGCTGAGAGGACTGTGGATTCAGTTACCTGCTTTTCATCGTCATCATCATCATCATCATCATCGTAATCATCATCATCATCATCGTAATCATCGTCATCATCATCGTAATCATCGTCATCGTCATCATCATCATCATCATCGAAATCATCATCACCATTATAATTATTAGTTGTAGTAGTAGTAGAGGTATTCAATGATGATAAGTTAATGTGGAAGTAGACCCCAAAATGGGTAATGCACCACCACAATACGCAAATCTACAAATAAACTTAACAGATGTCAAATTTTCGCAAAGCACTTTATGGAGAGTTATAATTTTTGTGTGCTTTTTCCCTAGGAAGAATTGCAAAAACAGTAGAAGACCTCTGTTTAAGCCCCATCCCCCACCCCAAATTCTGTAGAAGTATTAAACCTATTTCATTTTGTTTTTATTGTTTTGTACTGATGAAAGCGGCAATGTCGAGCATTGCTGAGGACTGTCCTAAGCGCAGGATACAGAAATTGCAGGTGAGGGTTAACAGGGTGATGTTTCATCTATGGACGGCAGGGATGTGCATCTCTGAGGCGATACGATGCACATCTCGATTCATTGCCAAAGAATACAATACATTAAAGATACATAAGAAGCTACTACTATTGTGATGTGATACTATCCATCCCTACTGCAATGCAGTGTGATTCGACACGATACAATAGGGTGCAGTGCATTGCTGGACACTCCTCTAACTTTGGTCACTGACAGCAATAGAGAACGGGAGATCTGAGAGCTCGCTTGAGCAACTGTCCAGAGAGGGGGAATCAATCTAAATGTAAAATTATTGGACATAAATTATTTGTCATATTCCTACACAATAAAGGTATAGGGCAGTCTGACTGAAGGTGTTTTCTGAACCAGCGGGGAGGGCAACAGGCGTTGAGGAGCTGTGTTCAGGAGGTGTGTGATGGCGAGTACAGTCTGGAGGCGAAAATGACCTACACAACAAAATAAAGCCAGAGACTTGCTTGTAGGCCTACATTTTTTTTTAAAAAAAGTTTTTACTTAAAGTAAAAATAATGAAGCTAACAACAAGCAAACTTTATAGCCTACAGATTCTTCCTCACTTTCCTATAAACATAAGTCCGTTATTATTCTCCTTTCACAGACAGTTTGCTTGTTCGCGAAGAGTTTGCAATAGTCACAAATTAAACTTTTCAATGCTGGCTCCACAAAACACGGGTAAATACAACAAATTGAAAACAAGTAATATTTAACTAGTTATTGGCTTAGTTGCACTTATTAGCCCCAAATAACTTGCTGCTAATTAACTGTACCACAGCATCACCGCGACTTGTTGAAATATATATAATTTTGAAAACCGCTAAACATATAAATGAACCAAATACATTTCAAGCCGGCTCCTTACCAAACATGCTTCAATATAAAAACATACGGATCGCTCGATTTTATTCCCCTAAAAGTCGGATGAGCCAGAAGCTATATTTTAGCTTCTCAAACACAGACACAAAAGAAGGTTTGCAAAAGTTATTTTACATTGTAAATATTTTGTAGGTTTTGCAAACTACCCCAACGACGTGAACTCCTGTGGTCTGGAAGCATAATGAACCACGAAAACATTAATGACACCAGCTGTGAACTAAATGTATTATACGAAATTAACAAAGCAAAAAATGATTTAACTGTACATTAATAAATCGGACTTTAACGATTTTAGAAACGATGCATCTCGAGTTCATCCTAAATTGCATCCTGTTAATTTTAATCGAGGCAGTCGCATCGTTAAGTTTTATGCCGGTGAGCCGATGCGAATCGGTGAATTTTACCATCCCTAATGGACAAAAGAAGACCAAATACGGGGAAGATTTCTGCAGCTCTAAAAGCCGGAACATTTTCAACTAAACTGCTAGATGCTGGCTGAGCAAACCCTCAGTGTCTCGTGTAATTGTAGGTCAGCGGTTCACGATATCACTGCTTTGGCATTCATCCTATCCTTTGACTGGAAAGCAGGGAGTCAGAGAAGGTCTTTCTGCCAAAGGGAAAGAATAATTGTGCAGTGAAAATACTTTGTTTAATGAGGACTGCATTCTTTGATGAACTTAAATGCCATGACCAGAGTTCTTTCTGTGTTTCAGTGTCTCACAAGGTTTGCATATTTTCCGCTGGTACTATGCCCCCACCCCAGACTGAGAGGGATTGCCAAGTAGACGGTGCAAATCAAAATAAGGGAAAATGCTTTAATGATTAACAGTTTTTTTATTGTTAGAAATCGTACAGAATCTAGTTTCCAGTTGCTCCGATATTTTTGTTCTAGAAACTATAACTGCAGAAAGATTTATTACTACTAAAAAAAGACAACATGTGCAATAATGTGGCACATCAGAAAGAGTTATTATTACAGTAATGACAGTGTGTACAACATTGTAACATCAGAATAATCACTATTAAAGAAATGATAGTGTGCACAATAGTACAGCACATCAGTTATTAACAGTTAAGAAATGATAGAATTAGCATTATAAAAAAGTCATAGAATAATGTCATATTCTATCATATTCTGCTATGTCCTGTCACTGAGTTACATTACTGCTGTACCTTATTATTGAGTCACAGAACGACACAGTGCAGTGAGTACACTCTCACTAATTCACACTGCACAGAAATTAAGTATTATTGCAATATAGGATGTAGTCTATAAATTTATAACATTTTTTTATTGAGTAATTACATAATGTGGTGTTATTACATAATACGTTATTACATGGTGTGTGACACCATATTATGTAATAATATTGCATTATGTGATGAAAATTTGTTACATTTTGCTGAGTTATTACATAATGTGGTGTTATTACATAATGTGTTGTAACAGGCTGTCCTTGAGACTAGTGGGGGTTAAGGGCCTTGCTCAGGGGTTCGATGGTGAAATCACTCTGCTGACCGTGGAATTTAACACGGTGACCTTCCAATCACAGACACAGCTGACCCACTGAGTCTCACACCACCCATGACACCATGTTCTATTACAAAGTCACAGTTTCATGCTGTACTTGCACTGACTCACAGAGTAATGCCGCGTCCCATCATTGAGTCATATATTAATGCCGCCTCCTATCTTTGAGTCGCAGATTAATGTTGTTTCCTGTCCATGAATCACATATTAACACTGTCTGCATCATTGACTTACAAATTAATGCTGTGTTCCATCATTGACTCATAGATTTATACCATGTGCTTCTATTGAGTCACAGATTAATGCTATGCCCCATCACTGAATTAGAGAATAACGCTGTCTGTTACTAAATCACAGATTAACGCTGTGTCCCATCGAGTCACAGATTAAGGCTGTGTCCAATCATTGAGCCACTAATTAATGTTGTGTCCCATCATTGAGTCACAGATTAACACCGTGTTCAGTAACTGAGTCACAGATTAATGCTGTGCTCGGTCATTGAGACACAGATTAGCACTGTGTCCCATCACTGATCACAGATTTGTGCTGTGCCCCATCACTGAGTCATAGATTAACACTGTGTGACATCACTGAGTTATAGATTAACACTGTGTTCCATCACTGAGTCAAGGATTAATGTTGTCCTCATCACTGGATCACAGACTAACGCTGTGTCCCAGCACTGAGCTGCACTCCTGGAGGGTCTTTTTTCTGCCATGTGTTCCAACCCGGTTTTGGCAGTTAACAATATCTAACACGGTAAACGCATCTCTTTGGCAATGTACAGTAACTCTAACGCAAACAAGTTGCTGTAGCTGCATGAAGTACATGATTTACAAATGCGGCTGCCTCTGTTAGGCAGTTAAATAATCAGAAGTCATCCTTTCACAGAAGCCCCAAACGTTTCCTTCAGCTCGGTTGCAGGCGATTTGAAAAAGCCTGTCACAGCATCACTGGGAGTGAATTTCCAAACATTTAGGAGCTAAAACGAAAGATAATGTGCTGATTCTGAAAATGTATAATGGGAAAAGGCCAGCGCATTTGCACTTCTGAGCCACAGTCATAAATTTGTCAGGGGAAAAGAGAGGAATCGACTGCTGAAGCGTGTGTATGTCTGCCGCGAGACTGTGACATGCCACATCTCGACGTCTACAACAAGGAAATAGCAGCAGATTTAACGTAATTATTAAGCTAGCAGAGGTAGCAGGGAGTGTTGTGGAGTTACTGTTTGAACGTTGGATTGTCAGCAGGATGCATCGGCCCGGCTGGGGCTGTCATAACCTCGGAGGTACCTCACTGTGTCACGATTTCCTGTCATGGACTGCGTGTCTAGAGGTTGTATGTTCTTCTAGCGCCCGTGCGGGTTTCTGCTGACTGCTCCATCTTCTTTGGTGGTCCAAAGAAAAACCCTGTGATAGTCTTACATCCCACCTATCCTACCCAATAATAAAGCAATTATAAAAGAGATATTCCAATCAATTATTCCTAAAGTACAAATAATAAGCAAAAAGTACAAGATGAATAAGATTATTAAATGTATATAGTCAATTTGGCATAATTCATCTACTTAATTCCTGATATGACACGTGGGGTTAATATTACAGACAGATTGTTTTGCTCCAAGAAATTGTTGTGTAAATAACTCATGATTAATTAACAATAACTGGTAATAGTGAGTTGAGTGTTTTGTATTTTGAGTTTGAATATTGGAAAATGGGACACAGCGCAATTCATTTGCCTGTATTTTTTCCCAATAACTTGTAAATTATGATACAGGTTTGATGACATTCTGTCACAGCTGTAGGAGACTGGTGGTGGCTTTTACTGGGTAACACAACCACCTCGTACATCTGGGCTTTTACTGGGTAACACAACCACCTCGTACATCTGGGCTTTTACTGGGTAACACAAATACCTCGTACATCTGGGCTTTTACTGGGTAACACAAATACCTCGTACATCTGAGCTTTTACTGGGTAACACAGCTGCCTCATAGATCTGGGCTTTTACTGTATAACACAGCTGCCTCATAAATCCAAGCTTTTACTGTACCAGGTAAAGCAGCTGCATCCTAGATATGGGTTTTTACAGGGTAGCACAGCTGCCTTGTTGATCCGGGCTTTCATCAGGTAACATAGCTGCCTCATAGATCCGGGAATTTACCATATGACGCAGCTGCCTCGTAGATCCAGGTTGATGGTTCAGATCTAGCCCTGGCGGACTGTAGTGCGTTTCTTCTCCTCGTGTGGGATCTGTCCTGGTGCTCCAGCTTCCTTCCAGGTTATATGGACATGCCAATGATGTCTCCAAGATGTTTGCACCTTCCAAATATTGACTCCTAATTACTTTAGATTCAGTTTAATCAAAGATATAATTATACACAAAATAAAGTTGAATATAATTCCATATATCAAGTATATTTCATATTTTATAATGAAATAATAAGCATACATATCACAAAACATGACCTCATGTGTAAAAAAGGGTTTTTTTCATCGCCTGCATTTCTGCTCATGATTTGAGGGGAATATTTTCCTGTCATAAAAGAGCGTAATTTCATATAGGCACAAATTGCTGCATTGTTGCTCTAGCCCGAGGTGCAGCGTGAACCCATAACTGTTCAATGACTTTTGCTCCAGGCAAGGTCCAGAACCACCTGCTCGCACAAAGAACCCCAGGCTCAGATGGTGAATCGCACAAAGTTACATTGATCCCTTTCTTACCAAACGTAATGAAAAAAGGTTAGAGCTGTAACAACAGTTTATCAAACAGCGGAGAAATGCCGTTTCAGAGTCCGCCCGCTTCTCTGTGGGTGGGCTTTCCCTAGGCCGACCCGCGACACTACCCCCCGCCCCCCCCGAATTAAACTCATCCCGACGCCGTCTTCACACTGCTTATCCGTACGCCGGCGTCGGCCGAGTTCACGGGGAACGCGTCGGCGTTTTACTCGTGCTCCCGAAACTTCCCTGACTCGCCGTCTCTGCGTGAGCGGGCACAGCGGGCACAGGAAGTGTGTTTGCTGGCACAGATGTGCCAAACCCTCTAGGCTGCATTTCCTCTTATGTGTCTATATGGATCCAAAGCGCCAGCATTCAATGCAGTGATCCACTGTAAATCAGCCACTGCTGCCCACATCCATTTTATGGCGTTACTGCTGGGCTCCCTGACACTGCCGCTTGCTGCATTCCTCTCTCCCAGGGACCTTCTCTCCACTCATTATAATAATGCTGTAACACTTGTCTTCCCACTCCATCTGTGGGGAAGTTAGCATCTCTGCGATTGTTATTGATTCATTCATTATTGATTTCATACTGAACATGCAGGTAATACCGTACGGCAGCTTCCTTTGGGCTGATGTCAGCCATTTGTCCAGGCCGGAAGCTCGTCCAGGCCGTCCCCCTTCATGCACTCCTCCAGTCCAAACAAGCCTCCCTACAGCGCAAATTTCTCAATATGCGGTCGGTGGCGAGCGAGTCGTGTGTCGCGGTCGCCTTTCTAATGGGTGGCGTCGGCGTGTGCGTGAGGTGAGGATGCTCAACAATTTGATGAAAAACATGGGATTTGCCCTTTAAGTACTTGTTCTCAACAATATCTCCTCAATTTCTTGGGATTCAGTTGCATTCTTGGTCTGACTTCCTGTAACTTTGAATACTTTACCTAGGCTGTCATTTGCAACTCCCACATGGTGCAGACAGGTGAAAACAAGTGACAGGAGCAATTTGGGCTGAGCCCACTGGTCCTCCGTCTTCCCTGTCACAGCCCTGGCCCCTGACAGATCTCCCCGCTCTTCAGATTACACTAGGGACCCATCTTGCATGTGCTACTAGATTCCCTCTGCTATTGTGTCATGCCTCCAACCGGAACATATCTTGACAGAATCTTTGAAAGTTCCATTCCGCCCTTGTTATAGAAAGTTTAGATGTCCAGAATATTAAGTCGATATGTTAAATAACCTTTCCGGCTGCACACTTATTAATTTTCCCCACAGTTCAACCTGATGTGTGTGTCTAAAGATGTGTTTTTTTTTCTAGCCCATTTAAAAGCCTTCTCACAAATCCCAGTTCTACAGTCGCTCATTAAAAAACGTGGCACTAACGGGGAATTTCCACTATCATTAGGTTTTCGAGTATCATGGAAACTTGTCGTTTCCTAATAAATTAAATGAAGTCTGTGATGGAGAGAGAGCGGGATGGAAGGAGAGAGGGAGAGAGAGAGGGAGAGAGCGAGAGAGAGAGAGAGAGAGAGAGAGAGGGAGAGAGAGGCTGTAGTCTGGTGCTACATTGACATTCTGGGCTGGCGGTTGATAGATCGCTGCCTCTAGTCTTGCTCTCGCTGTTGGGTTAGCAGTATAATTGACAAACCGTAGGGACCAAATCTCTGGATTAGGTTGACCAGGCTGTCAAAACAACCATGACAAACTCTCAAATCAACCTCTGCAGCAAATCAGATGGGTGAAGAAAATATCCACCCACACAGCCGAGGTGAGCCAGGACTTTGCGTTTGTTCAGGGAGCGAGGGCTAATTATGTCACTCTCACATGCGGACGCTCTCATTGGCTGTTAGCCTAACAAAACCTCCTCACTTTTAAAATGCAGGAATTTGCTTCGTAAACCGTACATTTGTATTTGGCATTATTGTTAGTGTATATTTTGGCATTCACTGAAAACATTGGTGATTGATATGTATCACGTTTGGGCTGAAGGCCCAATGAATAAATAAATCGAATGAATGAATAAATCAAAATAAAATCATTAATGGTCACGATTTTGTTTCAGCTTAATTACCTACGATTCACAGCAGTTCTCCATTTTTTTGTCCATTTCTGTCCTTCTTCCGCATGCATCTCTTGGAGTCAGACTTATCAAATCAGGGTATTTTGTTACAGTCGCTAATTCGCCTCAGTCCCGGAGAGGCCAGTCATTTTATAACCTACACTCTCTTACTAGGTCTGAGAGATACTGAAATGTGTTTCTGACCTGGCGAGAGATAGCCCCTCCCCTCCCCCCCAATCCATTGGGTATTTGGGTTACAGAATGTGGCGGACAAAGAAAGTACCATCACACCTCCGTTCCCCATGGAAAAAAAAAACACAGATAAATATTGCTCACTAAATTATATTCAAATCTGAAAAATCATTTGTGGAGTCTGAGAGAATGGAGCATGAAGCATTGCTTAAGCATGAAGCAAGGCTTAGTGAGAAAATGGATGAGGATTAAACCAAAAAGGGGCTATGCTCACTGTACTGGGGGGATCTGCCGCCATATTCGCCGCAGAGTCATTAACAGGAGACGAGCCCCAGTGAAGGAGCCGCTGATTAACATGCTCTCTGTGCCGGAGGAAGCCGTCGCAGACCCGCCTCCCCAGGACGTGGACACAGAGCACTGCCACGAGGCCGGGCCGAGCGTCGGAAAGCAATCACCTGCGACTGCGTTTTGATTTTAATTAGTTTGGATATTAGCAGGACAGGCCGCAGCAGCTTCTAAATGTCACCAGGTTTCCCCGAAGAGCTGGCGGATCCTCCACACTTTTGCAAAAATGCCTGGGGGAGACCAAGGAGAAGCCAAGAAACATCAAGTGCGGCAGCGTGCGCATGGTGGCGTGTCGCCCGCTTTGTCGGCGCCTCTCCGCCTGACATTAAGTGCTCCTGTCAGTGGGGGGGGGAAGGGGGTCCGGCTGATATGCTGGGACCAGCTGCCATTTAGCACTTTGTCAATTATCTGGAAAATCCTGCATTTTACTGCACTCACGGACTGGCGCCGCACAACTGCGGGGAAAAAGGGGGAAATGTGAATGTAAAAATAAGGACATCAGGCACCTGAATTGTATTTATGTTACAGTGTAACAGCAAAATGCAGGATGACTCAGCCCCAGTGACCCTGAGGGACCCTACATCTAGTTGTCTCGATTTATTTTCATTTTTCATTTATTATTTGCACATTTTCTATTTTATTTTTAATCTATTTATTGTTTTTATGTTCAGTTGAATACTTGATACCACCTGCCTGCACCGAAGCAAATTCTTTGTACTTATTATTACTTGGTGAGTAAATGGATTCCTTATTGCAGCATACAGATGTCAATCCTGGCTGCATGGCGAGTCATCCAGACAGGTCACACATTCATTTCTTATGTATATTTATGACAAAAAAAGAAAAAAAAAGCAAAATATAAGGTATGAGGTAAATTATGGGTTTAGCTTGCATATTCAGACATTGTCCTCCCAAAAAGGCATTTGGTACTAAGGGAATTTTCATATGTGCTACAGGGTAGATCATATCAGCTGAGGTTCCAGTCCTGCATTCAGCTGCTATGTTTCTCTGAATGCCACCTACATGAAACGTCATGCATAATGCACATCATACATTATAACACATGGCATCGTCACCTAGGGATTTCCATAAACATTTCCTTTGCAGCGTGCCTAAGGGACATTATAAGTGCTTTAGGAGCATCTTTGTACGATTCGTGTTGCTGCTACGTGTGTGACAGTGAGGTGAAGCACACGGCGGGTGGCATTTGGTGGCTTGTCCTGCACGTCGCCGCCTTGCTAAAGCCCAGCTGTTCCAGGTCCACGCGCCGCAAGATCAAGATTCGGTTCAGGTCGTGGTGGTTTGCCCGGTTCTCCGCTGCATTGAGTCGCAGCCAATGCTGTCTGGATGAACACGGCTAAAATGTAAACGCTAGTGAGTATGGGTAATGTTCACTAAGAGTACTTTGGAGAGGAAGCCAACACTGAGCATTAATGGCTAATAATGAAATACTGGCAAAAAGGAAAGGAAACCAGCTCAGATTAAAAAAGCGAGAGTCGACCATGGTGTGTGTTTGCTGCTGGATATTGCACGGAGTGGAGTGTACTGAGTGTGGCAGCGAGGGCTTCAACCTTGGGGTCACCTCTTCCAGATGGGAAACGACTTGAAGGGGAAATGTGGCAGCAAGGAATTGTGGGTCTCAAAGAAAACTAGAAGACAGAGTTCACCAGCAAAAGGGAATACATTGTCACGTAGGGACCCTGGGATGAAACGAGTGTAGCTCCAGAATTTCTAGAAATTTTGGCCTGTCTCTTGCCTCTTTCTTAAAGGCACAGCAGTACCTGTGCAGAATTGGGGTGTGACTATAACACAAAATCACCGCTCTAATTGAAATCTAATCGTTTTAAATAAACACCTTAATTAAACCCCTTTTAGACAGGAAATCATACTTCCAAATGATGAAGTTTTCTTTGCATCTCTTCCTTTTGCAGCCCTTTCACAAAAAACATAGATTGGGAAAATTTAAACATTGGTTATAAAAATGGGGATATGATAATAGACATATTGGAAGCAGTAATCAATTTATAGATTGGGAGGAGGTGCCGACTTTGGGTTTAATGTATTCAGCAAAAGGTTTCCATGGATTCAGTCCTTGGTAACTCATAAATTGTGGCAGAAACAGTCAGGTGCAAGGTTTTGGAAGGAGACCTGGCAAAGGTACATTGCTATATTCCTCACATTAAAACAAGTTTGGTTTAAGATCCAAAGTCAAGTCAAAGTCTATTTATTGCAATCTCAGCTCTAAAATGCATGGGTCATACACTCAGATGAATTATTGTTCCTCATTAGTCATAGTAAAAAAAAGGTAACAAATCAAATATAAATATGTAAGACATATAAACATGACATATTAACACATGAGACAGCAAAATCTAGACATGGTCATAAGGCACAAGATTACTGAGGCTGCAGAAAAAAACTAGGACAGCCTTATTGTTAATAGCAGATATTGACAACTCAATTTATGATTGTTAAATTCAAAACTTCTGCAGTAATGAATGATGCTGAAAATGTTTTTTGGTGGATTTGTTTATAATTTGCAAGAGTCATATTCAGGAGCATTTGATTCTACCCATATGTCATTTAAATGTCCATATTTGCACATACATTACAGCCGGTGTTTCTGAAATTTACGTGGCTGTTGCCAAATTCTACCGAGCATTAATAAATCCCATACAGTCTTTCTGTTGCATGAAGTTTTTAGTCTCCCTTTAGAGAAAGTTTCAAGAAGTTTCTATAAATTAATAAAAATCTGAGGCTCTATGAAGCCAATCTAGCTTTGAACAGGTCTTTATTGATCTTGCAGGTGAAGCAAGTCTGAATGTTATGAGCTGAACCCAGATCAGCAACTTCAAACAGAATTGGATGTACCTATGGAGAGTTAGAATGGCAGGCAGACTTTCTCTAAGCCAGCAGAGCGGAGGTGAGGATGAAAACAATAGCTAAATTAACATTTCACATGTACAGCAAAACTCCTCATATAACTTAGTTAAAACTCTTCTTCATGTAATCTTTTTTCATAAAATACATGCCGCTGACTCAATTCCTGTCTTCCTCCTCCACATCTTCATCATCAGAGATCCCCGTTTTCCGGTGGAGCAGTGAGTATGCGCCGATTGATCGTGGCGGGCTTGGGATCCAGCACCGGGCCATGCGGATGACTCAAATTAAAAGGCTAATGACTTAAAGTTCAGCATCCATGTCCTGGGTTTGAGGAACAAATCCCGGAGCTAATCCTGGTATTTGAGCGCTAGTAGGTGGGATTCTGGAGGCAGGGCGGCTCGTCCCTCCATTTGTCCTGCTTCATCTTCTTCAAACAAGGCCGGCTCTGTGCACAGGATCTGTCCTTCCATCCAATTCAGTGGAATTCATTTATGCATAGTGCCCTTCCCAATGTCACTGCATCATGAGTGGACATGCCAGCAGTCAGTTTTATGGGAGAGTGAAGGAAGGGGCCTATATCACAAGGCAGGATTACTTGCTTAGCTGGATAACTTGTTGGATTTAAGGTAGTCTGGGATAAATGTAAGTGAAGATAAAGTCCATTTCAACTTGGGTACCTTAAATCCAACAAGTTACATGGCTAAGCAAGAAATCCAGCTTCGTGGTACAAGCCCCTGCTCCCATGGGCCACGGCTGCATGTGTGTTGCCCATTAGTAATGTTGTGGCAATTTTATTTCGATACTGGAGACCTACTGTCCACTGCAGTGGATATTAAATAAAATAGCCAAGATAAGAATTGAGATTTTCTTTAGTTGCTTGGGTTTGGGTTTCTTGCCCAAAACACTTGTGCAGTATAAAATAAATTTAAATAAGATCCTTTATTCTGTGTCTTGCTTGGTTTCAGGAGGATATTGTTCGGTTTCGCTTTTTAAACCAAGGTTGTTGTATAAATCACATATTTCAAGGCTAAATCATCTACCCGGACTGTCCCTGAAGGTAAACGTTGTATAGCAGCAAGCACTCTCGCACTTAATAAATAGGATTCCTTTCAGACACCTTGCCTTGGGGGGATGGGGGGGGGTAGGAGGGGGGGGGGTGCTTGTGTTAGAGAAGCTGTGGAGAGCTTGGAGAGTCCAGGTTTTAGGGGCAGAGACCTGTCTCCACACCCATCTCTGGTTCTTTTGCTGTCCAGGATTTTGACATCCTGTTGGCCCTAGAATACAGTGGTTGTGGGGTCTGACTTTCCCTGAAACACATGTTAGAATTTATTTACTTATCTCAACACTATACACTATATGAGAGCAGTACAGCTGCCTCCCACACCATTCAAAACATGAAGAAAAAACACAAGCTGAAAAAGCACTAGTAATGTGATACTTTTTGCCTAAGTCTGGGTTTACTTGAGTCATTTTTATATAAATCGAGAACTGCCCGTATAGCTCTTTATCTGTCAATGCCTCACTGCTGGCTTTATTAGTTGCAAGCGCAATTGACTTAAGATGGTATGTGACTAGACAGATATGTGGCTGTAATCAGAAGGCTGATAGTTTGAATCCTTGACAGAATAGCAGTATGTGTCTTGGGCCCTTGAGGAAGGCCATGAATCGCTTGAAATGTTCCAGGGATGCTGGATGAATGACTGACCTTGTGCTTTGACCACAAGCTTCACTCTCCACTGTATGTGTGTGTCTCAAAAGAGAGAAAGATATGCAAGAACTAATGAATTCTATTGTGCCTTTTGTGATTGCCACAGTACCTGGACTAAAGTGAAGTATATTTCACTTATTAATTCTGTTCATTAGAATGTGCAAGTCAGTCACATTTAATGTGCTGTAATGCAAATACAAAATTACAAAATGCTTCATCAAAGTGTTCCGATTAACCCTCCTTCCCCTGTTAATAATGTCATTGCTTAAATGTGTCCCTCACCAGCCACCATGGAGGTGAATGTGAGTCCCTCTTAATTTACATTTACGCCCTGCTTTGCTGGGCTCACTCTCAAATGGATCTGCTTCATGTGGCTTATCAATTTTAGTTCTGTGATATTTGTTTCAAGCCTTGAGAAACTGATATGTTTTTCCCCATCTGTTCATTTTCCTCCTTTCTGCTGTCTATTCCTCCTTCCTTTTCTACCTCTTACAATAACTTTTTTTTCTCCACAACACACTTTTCATATTATTTGAAAGCAATGAAGACCATAAAATGACATTAGTTAAAGGTGAGAGTGTTTTCAGCCAAACTCCGCTTGCAGGAAAATAGCGATCAACGTCATAAAAATAGGAAGAGAACATTTCTTCATGGCAAGTTAGTGCGATTTTTGTGTTTGAAATCCACACGAATTATTGCATTCCTGATCACTGCGAGTAGAGATTCTCTCAGTATCAGTCGCGTCACTGCCTGAATCAGAGATCTCTGTTTGTTGCTATCTTTACCCTGGCAGAAAGCATTAGACATGCGTCTTAAAGCCAGATACTGGCTCTGACTGGAGCTGCCGGTGATCAAAGGCGAACGGGGCTTGTTCCTAAAGTACATACCTGTCAAGAGTGACAAAATCTCCCGCTCATTGCCACGCGCTGCGGCTGCATGAATGTTAAACTGCTACACAGGAGTGTTTACCCTCTTCCGGGGTGTAAACTTTCAAACCCGCCCACTCCACAGAGCTAGACAGCTCCTATTTTTATCCTTACTCTTGCGCTCGTCACTTTCTGTGTCAAAAGAGGGCAATTTTAAAAATTTAGGGGCACAACAATTCTGCTACCGTAACGGGGCTCACCTTTTGGTTGGGGGGGGTTGTCATTCATGGTCAGAAGGGGTGAAGCACCTTGGCTGTGGGTCAGAGGGCAGGCCTCACTAATGGGGGCCTCGACGGGGTAGGGGATTAAAGCACGAAGGGGCAGTGTCACCAGAAACAGACTCCCTCTTCCATCCATCTTGTTCCTGTCCGCCGTATGGAACAAGAACCTGCAGAAGCCATGTTCCTCACTGTTTAGGGATGTGCTTAATTGGGATGAAATGGGCGTGCGTCTCCGTTAGACACCACCACTCACTACTGACGACATGCCGCTCATGGGAAGCCGACGTGTGACTGAAGGTGAGAGGGATTCATCGTAAACGTACCCTGGAGCTTCCGCTCTCAAGGAAATGGTCGTCTTCCTTTGTCGGAGAGGGTGGGGGCGGAGGGGGGGTTCTCACGTGCGCCCGCTTTGATTGGACAAGACACCTGTCAGTCCGTACCTGTGAATGGGTGTTACCTTTCAGATGGTGCCTGGTTGTGCTGGGATAACGTACAGTGAGCTTGGCAGGATCTGCTGCTCTACAGAAGCCTGTAGCAGTGCCGGTCCAGACCAAACAAACAGAAGATGTATCCTGTCAGGCATATCATATTCCATTCCTTTTCATGCTTCTGTGGGCGTCTGTACCTGTCAGCTATCAAAGGCTCGGGCTTTTGGTGGCTGACTTCTCTCGATCTTTATAAGTAGCCTTGATCTTGGACTTCTGAGGGAAGATGGTTGCCCTAACTCCATCTGGGAGGCCGGTCTCCATGCCGCATTCCACACCTTCTGTGAAGTAAGGCGAGGATGCGTAAAGAGAAAGTTTAAGTCTTGCTGGGAAGGAAAGCAGATCTGTCCTTGTGAAACTGAATGCGTTATCTGAATCCAATGAATGGAATGATCCAGAACGATCGCCATAGATGGCCACGAATATGACATTTCGGCATCAGATTCCTTCGTTTTGGACGTTATGGGATGCTTGTTGAGATGTTGTGTCGCTTGATTGACTTTAAAACACGTTAATATCATCTCGCATGGCTCAGTTGTTCAGTTGTGGCTGAAATTTGACCATTAGCCTGCTCTTTGGGGGCCAGCGTATGTGGATTGAACGTGGTCACTGTGGCTGGGAGCGGGCAGGGGCAGATACCGTGCCGTGCGTCGGCCTGGCTACTGCCACACGGAAAGAGGCCAGCAGTCCTCCGCCACAGCCCTGAGCCAACTAAAATCGCACCAGTGAATTCTGGGTTGCGGGCAAGTTGCATCAAAAAAGAGAGAGGGATGGTGGGACGAGGTGGGCTGCGTCAGCCCCGAGCATAACAGGTCCACAGAACAAAAGGATTCTGGACCGCCTGAGCCGCACAGCTGGCCCGGCTCTGCGGCACCCCCCCACACACACACACTGGGCCTGTCAGAAGGAGGGTAATATCTCCAGGTGAGCCGGCGCTCATATCTGCCAGTCACCGCCGACGGGGCTGGGCCGGGCGCGGAGCCTCGCGGCGCTGGGTGTCAGTCGCCTGTTTGATGTAGCGCCCCCCCCCCCCAGACACTGCAGCTTGTTGGAAAACCGCCGAGTTCATAGGGAACATGAGGTTACATATGTATTCTGGAGGTAACTGTTACGCGATTAATGTGACGCGATCAGATTATGAGATTCCTTTCGCGACTGTTATGCGATTAATCTGACGCAATTAATCTGAGGAGTTTTTTCCCTGCTTTTCCTGGCTAGAATATTCAGGCTTAGCATGGGTATCCAGTGTGGTGTGCACTGGGCAGCTATCGAACGGGTGCAGATAATCCGGATCGTGGCAATTAAATGCTCAGCTGTGACCCGGAACACGTGGCAGAGCATCTTCATGGTTATGAGTGGCGGGTTAGGGTTAGGGTTAGGGTTATCCATCTTGGTTATGAGTGGCGGGTATGGGAGATGTGATGGGAAGATACATGTGTGTGGATAAGTGAGCAGGGTCTGGGAGGAGGGGGCCACTGTTTTTATGTAGGGTGGCCATTTTTCTGCGAGACTTTGCCTTGATGTGTAAGAACACTCGATGCAAAATCAGAGAGAGAAATCGGTTAGCAGGATGACCAGCATCAAAATGAGAATATGTACAAAATTCAAAAAGTGTGATGTAAGCTACTTGAAATGTAAAGTTATAATCATAATTATAGTACTTATTATAATATTATAATATAAGATATTGCATTGTATGTATGTATATTATATATCATTTCTTAATAATTTGAAGAAGAGGGGTGGCACTGTGGTGCAGTGCTTAGCACTGTTGTCTCACACCTCTAGGATCCGGGTTCGAGTTGAGGCTCCGTGTGTGGAGTTTGCATGTTCTCCCCATGTCGTCATGGGGTTTCCTCCGGGTACTATGGTTTCTCCCCACAGTCCAAGAACATTCTGAGGCTGACTGCAGCTGCAAATTGCTCATAGGTGTGAGTGGTGTGTGAGTGTACCCTGCGATGAGTTGGCCCCTATCCCGGGTTGTTCCCTGCCTTGTGCCCATAGGCTCCAGACCCTCCCACAACCCTGAACAGGATAAGTGGTTACATGGAATGAATGGACAGTTTGAAAGATACTTTTGGGTGAAAAATGAAGCTGTCACACTCAGAATCTATGGCAAATTGTCCCATCTTCATAAAAAGCCGATGCTCTAAAACGAGAGGACATTTTCTAATGTACGTTATGGAGATCCTCCTCATCTCCTCTTCATCAATAAATCCATATGCTTTGTTTCTAGGTACTTTTGACATAGTTATACTAAGATAATGCCAGTATAACAGTGCACCTTCCCATTATACCCTGCCTCCCCCACACTCACTCCCCAGCTGACTGCACCCCGCCCCCCCAACCACTGGCTTACTCTGCTAGGGCCCAAAGCTGAAAATGAAGGCATGTGGGGAAGAGGGTCTGCAAAGTACGGGTGAAACAGCACATCACTGCATTCTGGAGCTAATTCCCCAGGTCGAGTGGCCGGCGTCCCTGATGTGCAGAGTGCATGTGGCAGGAAGTGGATTTCAGCCAGAGTTTGTCATTATAGCTCTCGTGGTGATGTTAATTCAAGACCAGCTGCGGAAGATCGTTGCAGAGAAGTGGCGAAAACAATCATTAAAATGATAAACGGGGACCCTAGGCGGGTAAATGTGACCTTTGAGTCAGAAGATTTGAAAGCAAAATGCTCCAGCAGGATTAACGTTTTAATGGTGGCCGCAGACAATGGGCTGCATGTGAGCGTTCTCGATGAGGCGTCAGTGCCGTGTCCGAGGTCCCCCCCATCAGCGCCACGCTGGGGGGGGGGGGGGGGGGCCTCTTCTGAGGGGTCAAGCCGAGTGGCAGTTGATGCCTGAGGCAGGGTGTTGAAGGTCAGACCCCCCCAGACGCCACGCGTCGCCGAGGAGACCACACTGCTCCAGCAGAACACAGGAGGAGCCAGGAAGGACTCAATTAGCGAGAGAGGATGCTGCAGCTCAGGAGCGCGAGGCAGCAGCTGATTGCATAAGAATGACGACTCTGCCCATCCAGAGTCACTCAGACGGCACCTGATTCCCCAACAATGATAACTTTGTCTATCCAGAGTCACTCATATGGACCGACACACAAACAATCATACTGATACATACACTTAAATCTCATGGTGACCCACACAAATTTATAATTTCATATGTGTTTGGAATCAACACCAGCATTAGGAATAAGCATTATGTTATTTTCTTGTATTTTGTTGTTATTCAAGCTCAGTCCTTACTAATACCCTACACTACTTCAGTGTTATAAAAGGGTTTCTATGACATTGTTACTATGCTGAAAGGTGACCAAATATGGTACAACAGGCAAAAGACAGAAAACTGGTGTCTGGGAAAAAAAAGCTTTTTCACTTTTTCACCGAACCTCTGAAAACAAAACCATATTATAGTAGTTTTATCCCACAGCCACCCGAACAATGAAATGTGTGATTTAGACCGATCGATGTGTAGGGAACTTGCAGAGGCATGGAGATGAGCTTCTGCCGTAAGAGGAGCAGCGTGGCGCAAATAAACCAGATAAAAGGTAAAAATCAAAGGAACAGTGTTAAAGGAAGTAAGGGAGTGAGTGCTGATCTCTCACTTCCTGTTTCCCCTCGAAGATAGCATGTCTCTGCTCCTGGAATTTTGTTCCGATCCCAGAGGCCCCGTTGTCTCCCGCTCCAAGGTGCTCCTCTTATATCACCAAAATCGATGATGAGGCCAATGCTAACAGTTCCTGAGCTGGAGTGCGTGGGAATCAAGCAGCCAGACTCGTTAGGAAATCCTGCCAAACAAGCGTGCAGACGTTCGTTATCGTCAGCCTGAAGAACGGAGGCTCTTTCCCACTGTTCTGGCCCGGCTGGGTCCCCGCTTTTGCTTCACTTTCGGTTCGATAGGAGTGTGCGGGAAGAGACACGGCTCAGCGAGAGCACAGGGGCTGCCGGAATATCCTCCTCCGTCCTGCCGCCCGGCCCGGCCCAGCTCCGGCCTCATTATGCGGCCGTGTTTTTGAAAGCTTGCATAATTTACATTAGCATGCCTAAGATCTCAGGTGACTGTGCCTTTGAGGCTGGCGCCGTGTCCCCAGCGCCGCGTCCCCAGCGGAGTGCCATTTGAAATTCCTCCCAATTCCTGGCCCTTTCTCTTGCCCGGCACTAATTGCCAGGCGCCGGGCCCCGGCTGGCCCCGCTCGTGCACCTGTTTCCCGCTCAGAACAGCTGCTAATTAGATGTGTGACGCCGCGGCGTCTGGCCTGGCCGCTCTCTCCCCGCAACACCACCCACCCCGACGCACATACCGGGGGCCTCGGGAACCTGCGACGCCAGCGAGATATGGCCAGTGGGCCGCCGTGGAAGAGGTGGAGAGGCTCTGAGCCAGGTGCCATGAAAAAGCGGCGATAGATGGGGGGGAGAAGGACTGCATGGACAGTGGGATGGAACAGCTGAAGGCAGAATGAGTGAGAAGTAGGAATATGGTCGCAATTTAAATGTTTAAATTGTACTTACTACAAGGAATCAGCGATTACATAAACACAGGTAGTTTAGTAATACAGTGATCAGAAACACCGCAAGCCGGCTTCCTGTCGGCAAGACTGGCCTGTCCCCCTGTCATTGATAAACCACTTCTTTCCTTTTCTGAGTAATATTACAGACAGTTGGAGAGTGATGGACAGGCTGCTGTTCTGGTTATAAGCAATCGGCATGGCATCTGACTGTCCCTCTGTGACATTATTATCAACCAAAGGGATTCCTGACCGGCTAATGCTGTGCGGCTGAGCGTTTCCGATGGCGATGCATCCACCGTTCCGTTATGCATTTCCGATTTTCCATCCACGTGGACACCAGCTTTGTTTTACATCCATCCACCAAGCATCTGAAAAAAAAATTATAATAAAAATAAGAAATAACTGGTCTCACGAGCTCTGGATGGACGCTGGGTTTTACAGTATGGAGGGAGTGCATGCACTGTGCACTGCGAGCCTCTTAAATTAAAGACTATTTAGGAAAAAGAGCACGAGGCAGCCTGCGCTTTAAAGCTCATTTGCCAAACTGATTCTGTCAGTTGAACTTAGTTTCGTGCTGCTGGCTGCTACAGCTTTTTCCAGAACTCCTCCACTGCTTGTTCTGCTAATTCATAAGGGAGACTGCTAGGGTCTATCCATTCTCTAAATAGCTTTACAGATTAAATTTTTAACTCCGCTCTCTTCTTGCAGACTCGCGTTACTGACAAAGAGCCGCATTGACATGTCAGCTTCCATCTTTTCACAGGAGAGAAGGATGTCTCCACACTCCATCTACTCAAAGAGCCCGGAAGGTTCTCCCACCCCCTCATTGCACGAGTTTGCCAGATCGGGTTCCACTATCGGTTCGTTTTTGTAGCTCGTTCATTTAATTCGGTTCTCCACGGCACTCCTTTTGAGTGCTAAAACCCACGTCTCCCAGCCATCTTCCGTGCAAGCTGGCGTCAGGGCCGCATGCCGAGCTTTCTGAAGCAAAGGCTTCTGGGAATCGATGGTTGCTGGTTCCCATCTCGCGTTGTCTGTCTGCCTGGCATGATTTGTTTATGTCAAAACACGTGGTGACGTTCTGAAGGCCCTCACTCATTAAAATCTGCATTAAGTGCAGGACATATGATGTCAACCATCTGCGGGAACGAGGACGTCAACCTATATAGAATAATCATAAAACTGCTCTGTTCATCACAGACTGGTTGTCACTGAAACTCAGGAATAGTTATTAGAATATATATGCCATTAGTGTGTTGCTAACTTTTGTAACTGAAGCAGTGCTTTCATTAGTAGCATGAATATATTTTATTACACTGTGACAGCACTCGGGCTGCTTATTTTGCATATGCTCCCTGCTGCAGATGGACACTCGCTGTCACTGTGAGACCCTGATCTGCACACCATTAATATTCAACCTTTAACAACACCAGCTCAGCACAGATTGGAGGAGGAGGAGCCCCCTGTAAGCCAAGCTTTCTCATTGGCCTTCCGGATTAAAAGCTGAACCACTCAGCATTCAGTACAGGTAAGACCGCCCCTTTGGCTGGATGAGATATTCCATTGTCCACATGCAGCCAGAAAGGGTTCACTTGTTAGCACACAGATGACTGGTTTGTAAAATCACAGTTGCAATATTCTGGTTTATAATGAAATATACTGATTGTTAACAACACAAAAACGGGACAACATTTTTTTTGTTAACTAAAAGGCATATTGAGCATATGAACATGAGTAACATATAAAAGTGCAGATGCAAATTATGATGAAATGAAACATTTATTATGTTGTTTCTACTTGGTAATGTTTGTTTGAAATCTGCCACATTCATCAGGAAAAATTAATGTAATGCACACCAATGGAAACTATCTGAACATTAAACACAAAAAACAAACATCTGGTGTATTTGTAAAACTGCATTTATGAACATCATTACTGCCAACATCAACTCAGCTGGTACAAAAAACATTCTGGTACTTAATAATGCATAGTAAATTTTTAATATTTTATTTAAAGAGAAAAAAAATGGGTGGTCGAATATCTGTTGAAATAAATTGACATATTAGCTGTACTTGTGTTATGCTGGATTTTTTTTTTTTGCAATGATTTATTTGTATAACAGGTTGTGCAGAAGATCTCATACAAAGCAATTATGTAATATTACAGCAGCATGACTAGAAATAACACAATAACACTTTCAGAGACATCACCGATTTTACACCTTAGAAGAATCGGTGACAGGTTTGTTCCCACATTACTGTGTTAGAGCCTAATAAAATCAGCCAGGGTGTTAATAGGTTTCAAAAAAGTGCAGCAGCATTTAGCTGAGGGCCATTTTGAGCTGTGATAGCATGCTGGGGAAATGGACATTTCCCAATAACCGTAAAACATACGAGAAAAATTGCCCCAGCTCTTACAAAACATTTATTCAGGACGTTCTGCAGCTTTGACAAATCGCCCTATTTGCCCCCCGCCCCCCAGCCCCCGCCCCTGTTCAGGCCTCTTCTGCTGTGTGGCGTGTTTGCAGTTTTACCATCCTGCTTGTATTAGACCAGCATCATTTGCCCACACGCTACGGCCTCAATTTTCCACATGCGCTCCTTAACAAGGAAGAGAAAACACCAGCCTTTCACAAGTCACCCACCCTCCTCATGCTGATTTTAAACAACATGTATGTCTCTTATTGGCAGAGATACTCTACCAAAATGTTTCTGATAGGAAATGGGATGTCCTGGCAGAATGAATACATGAAAAGGACAAAAAACAGACGAAGAGTGTGGGACCCCTGAAGTTTGGGGGCCCCCTCATGGTCACAAACAGTCATTACATTAAGTATTAAGTAAACAGAGATGCTGAAACAACTTAAATGTTCTGCTAATGAGCTAGTTCGTTACGATCTTCGACTCTAACTATTTATTTATTTTTGAAACATTCAAAGGGGTGTTGGGGGCTGAAGTGACTTTTTGAGTGGGGCCCCAAAAACAAAAAGCCTACCCATGAACGGCCACAGCAGGTGGTATGAACTGTGAGCTACCTGCAGCCTCTTTCAGTGGCTTCCTTCATCTGTTCATCTTCATGTTCATTTAGGTACCCAGTCCTCCTGGTCCACTATCGTTCCACTCCCGGTCTAGGCTGGTTTCCATGGCAGCCAGCCAGGGTATGGAAATGGTTGCCATTTCGGATCTTAAACTTGCCCGCTGAGGTCAGATCCTGGCTTGCCATGCCCACTACCCCCAGCACCCCTCGCCGCTTCCTTTACATGCATTAACTTTAAGTTCAAGCAATTTCAATCCGGGATGAGCGACCAGGGTGCCGCTCAGCCACTCAGCTGCGTTAATAAGCCTTTGGCGAAGACCTACTGTTTGTGTTTCCTGGATATATTAAGAAATGCAGACTTTCCTCCATCTGAAACGGCTGCATTTGCATTTAAAAGCTGCATTATCAGTTACTGTTTCGGGGCAAGTGCATGCAGGAATTACCCAGGAGAGACGGGAAGCAGTGTTTTCTCTGAACCTGGAGACGATCCTCTACGACTTCCAATAACACCAATTTGGGAAAAAAAAACTGTTTTTGCTTTGAATAGAGAAAAAGGGCAAGTTAAGGAATGAGAGGAGGCGGGCGATGGTGCAGCCCATCTGTCAGAGGAAACGGGCTGTTTATCATGTCTGCCAGAGCTCCGTTTTGCCCTCTTTGTGCCATTAAGATGAGGAAATATGTGAGGCTCTGTTTGGAAAAGGGGGACCGGAGGCTTCGGAGGAATCTCGCACCTCTATAGCGTCATGTTTGTGGCTTTTGCTCGTTTCTTTGCACAAAGGCCTGTCGTCTCCAATAGCTCATAGTAATAATCAGATTTAAAGGCCTGATTTACGGTGTGAGGTGTGCAGTGAGCGTGCGGAGGAGCCTCGTTAGCATAAACACATGTTAAACGGATAGTACCTAACAAACGCAGTGCCTCAGGAGGAGGGTGTGGCTTCAACATTTTCCCACCAAAACTGACTGGCAGGTCATGTGACAGGCCGGCGAACGGGATGTGCCTCTCGAGCCAGACTTTGCCATCAGTCCGGGAAACCCACCCTCTCCTTTCAGCCTTACGGCACCGAAAAAAAAAAAAAAACTTTCCCTTCTGCAAAGTTGTCACATCCGATCTGCGGCTGCTTTCGGCGGGGAAGGGGAATCCGAGGGGGTCACCGGATCAGCTGGTGCCTCAGGGCTCCTCGCCTGCAGTACAAAAGACTCGACTCAACTCATGTTAGTCATCGCGCCGGCCTATCAGTGGTGACGGACCGCCAGCTCAGTCCACGGACTAGCGGTGATAGCGGCCTTGAAATGCTAAGTGCTTAATTAGAGACCTTTCATATCACTTATCGGGGCCTCGTCTAACATAGCCCTGGGCGTTCTACTTTACGCACATCTCCCAGGAGTCTCCACCAACTTTATTGTGGTGACAAGTCAAAAAGAAACAAGTGGTTTTTAATCTTGTGGTAGCTTCCCCGCTCCTGCTCGTTCCTACATCTATATTTACATCAACACGCGGTCCTAAACCGGAGCTAATTAAAGGTAGGGGAACGTTAACCCTGAAATGAAGCGATGCATCTACCTTGTAAACATTTTCGAAGTGCTCACTGTGAGCTTGGGGGGACTATCGATTAAGACAGACCTGTGGAATCTGAGGCCATAATGAACTTAAAAGAACTCTTTAGAGAAACCCCTGGATTTGAAGTCTTGGGGTCTCCTTTTCCAATCCAAGACTGTCACTTCCAAGGCTGTCCATCAACCTCCTGGCGAGTCCACATTGCATTTGTGCGTGAGAATAACGTCTTTTACACCACAGGGAAATCCAATAATGAAAATGACACTGTTTTTGAACCTGGCCTTGTTGAAATGTTTTATTTATTCATGGTTTCATGAGGTCTTGTAGGGACATGACAGTGCGGAGAACTGTGTAAAATGAGGTTTCAAGCTATTGTAGGCTGATGTGCCGACTTACTCATGAAAGAGTGAACCCTGCCACTGTTATTGTTTGTGACAGGAAGGCAAAATATTTATAAGAAGGGCTTTCTGCTGGCTTTGCGTACTGCCAAAAGGGTTAGAGAGAGTTGCCAAACTGCCAGCTACCCTTCAGAAGACCTGTCCTGTTGTGTGTCTCCACAGTGCTCCCATACCTACCGTGCCATTTATGCGGCTCCAAAACGCAACCCGTCCATAAGATGCAGTAGGAGGGAAAATTATCCCATCAACTGTTAGCTTTTTGAGACTCCCTTCTGTCTTTTATTCAGTTATGGACAAAGAAATAATAGTCATAAGTATTTTAGACTACATGCTAGAAACAGGGGTCAACGCCATGATGAATTGTTTGATCATTGTGATCAAAATGCAATTTTGCATAACAACAATGCATAATGTATGAACAGGTTAACAATCTCGGGCTATATATATATATATATATATATATATATATATATGTGTGTGTGTGTGTGTGTAAATATACATACACTTCCATACAGGAAATAAAAACTAAAATGATACATTAAAAAATTGTGACATTTTGCCCTTACCCTTTGGGTAAAATGGTGTGGAGTATCCACATAGGAAATGAGTCGTCAGATTTTGGGGTCATGGAATGTTCTCCCAGGATCATTCTGCCAAAGACTGACTGCAGCACCAAGAACTACCCCCCATGACTCCAGTGTGCTTCCAGGCAGAGAGTTAGGGGGGCACCCTTGCTGTTACTGAATGCAACCAAGAGCGGAGCCCATCTGCCACTGAGCATGAGCCTGGATGCTGAACTGTAATGTGCTGAGTGAGTGTAGCGACGGTGTAGCGACGGCATAACGGTGAGGCTTGTTCATGACACAGGGGTGGAATGCAGCCCTTCGTCATTTCAATTGGCAAGTTATAAAACACTATTCAGTGCCCTTAAACGCTACACTGACGGCTGGGAAGAAAATAGAGAAACAAAAGAAAAAAAAACATAACATGGACAGACCCATGTGCAGCTTGTCGGCCCACAGAGCCTGAGAAATGTCAAGCCGCTGTTACCATGCACTCCTGCAGGAGGAAACGACTCCAAACAGAGTCGCGGTCAGCTACCTGAGCAACAAGCAGTGGTGTGGAGTACGGGAATACGTGGGACAGCGTAATGTATTTAAATTACAAAGTATGAATAATTGTATTCACTACAGTTACCATACAAATTCACACTGCCAAAATAGTTACTTTTCAAAAACATGTAGATTAATCAAGAGACTGCTTTCAATTTCACTATACATTTTTTTTAAGTTTCAATTTAAAATATTCAAAATTTATCCAATAGTAGTCTATATGGAGATGTCAACCATACCCCCAGAGTTAAAAATAAAAAATAAAACACGTACTAACAAAAGAGATCGCATAAAGGAAGGGACCGAGCCTGCACAACGCAATAGTTTTAATTCATGGAAATTCCACGAATATTTCACATTTAAGCAAATAAAATAATAATAGTAAAAAAAAATTTACATTTTAGTGCAATGCGAGCTCTGCTTGCAGGCAGTCCTTTTGGGGCTGCAGACTAAACCACTATTCTAAAAACATTCTGTTCGTGTTTTCAGTTGTTATTCTACTTACACTTGAATATAAATGATTGATGCACTTTGAATTAATGTGCAGTTCGATGTTAACTATTTTTCAGTTGTGGTAAAGTAAATGCTTTTGAATGTAAAATCAATTTTAAAGTAACTAAGAAACTGAATTAATTTGTTACTTCCATGGCAATTTTATTTATGTTCCCGGAAGCTCCGGGAGCCTCCCGCAAATTGACAGCAGCTCCCTGACACCAGCAAATGATGCGCAATGTCCCGGAAATCTGTCGTTCTTGCGGTAAAATTAGTCGGCAGTAAGCCTTACCGTTGCAAACTTGCGCCAAATTTCCCTCCCAAGTCTGCAATATACATACAACATTACCGTAATACCAGCCAAGCATTGGACAGCACCCCAGCCCTCCTGAAATCAATATACCTAAGGTAGGATGTCTGTAATTTAAAGTATTTTGATTGAGGTTCAACCTTGGAGTAATCTAACGGTTTCAAATTACATGTATTCAGTAATCTGTAACGGGATAAAATTTTAAACTAACCTTCTCAACACTAGTCAGGCTCTGACGCCCGGAAGACGCGAGCAGCTGCTTTACCGTGGCGGCCGAAGGTTGCCGACTTTGGTCTGCACACTCATTTACATGTATGTAAGAGTTTTATTACCTTGCAAATAGTCTATATATATTGCAAACTCCCCCTACGCTTTTACTGTAGGTAATTTTAGGTTTATAATGGAATAATATCAATTTGCCGTACGATTTCGTGCGTGAGAGTCTGAAAACGTGAATTTTACGCCAGATGCGTGGAAGTTAGCAACTCGGTTGACGGCGTTTAGTGTTACCCTTCTTTAAATGTTCATGTTCACGGGAAAACTTTCACCTGCGAGCGTTACGGAAGCTCGAGCGACGGTTTATCTTGAGCGCACGCTAACGGTAAAGTCTCGCGCCGGCATTGGCGGGCTAGCATTCGGCCGCGAGCCTGCCGCAGCGGCGCCGGCCGGCACGAGGCCCGCGAGACAGCGGGTATTTAAAGAAGTTGGAGGCACACAAAGCCCAGGCTGTCAAATGCTGCCACTGTGGTGACGCCTCCCGCTCTGGGGATTGTCGAAGCGCTGAGACAGCACAAGCGAAAAGGGCGAGCTTTTCCTGGAAGAAACACAAGAAAGTGAACTTCCAGCTCGAGCTGGTCGTCTTCCATGTTTATTTACCCAAGAATAATAATGCGTGTGTTTAATACATGAGGGAAACCTTAAGAAACCTCTCCCCCTAAAGGCGAAGCCCAATCTGTGACGGATTTACCAGCCTTATGGTCACACTGCTGCTTTTGGAGATAAAGCCAGCTAAGTTGGTTTAGCGTTATATCATACGATTACCTCGGACAGCTGTCTTTTGAGCGGAGGTTTGTATTATAACGGCACTGACACATGCCCGACTGACAGCCGTAAACAGAGACAGACAGGTAAATGTCATATCGGCACATCTTTGCAGCAGTCATATTTTTATTACATCAAAAATCACTTATCTTCTACACAGAGAAAATACGCCACCATATTTCATAATTGAAAATAAATGTAGCGGGTTCCTACTGCCCGTGTATCGATCCGCATCGTCTGTGGTTCGTGTTAAATGAGTGGCGCAAGAATTTTGGACCGTGGCATTTTGCATTACGTGTGCCCCCTCTAGTGGCTGAGTTTGTTCACAGCCCAAGGCGTGAACAACAAGCTACGCAATAGAAAACTACTCATTTAAAAATAACACATTTACCACATGGTGTGACTATTTATTTATTCGGTCAAAATAGGGATGTACATACATATCGACTATCTGCAATTATTTTTTTAGAGACTTAATACTATATAAGTGGGAAGAACACAATCTGTACATGAAGCATGATGGGGGGGGGGGGGGGGGGGGGGG
>JAODJU010000039.1:17112853-17127101 GCA_026776725.1 Gnathonemus echidnorhynchus | reverse complement strand
GGGGGGGGGGGGGGGGGGGGGGGGGGGTTCCTGGTAACAATAAGAAGGCTGTGACTCCATGTGGAAATCCATCACCCGTCACCAGAGTGTCTCTCCCCGTTATTTTCATCGGCTGCCCTCCCCATGCTAAATTTCATGCTGGATATTCAGTTCCTTTCGTTCATTTTGCTGCAGACGAGCGAAGCACCCTCCCCCCCCCAACATACGATGGCGATCATGATAAGCTCCTCTGTGCGATCAGCTCACCTGCAGAGTCCGCCTGCTGTTTCGGTTCATGTGGGGGAATCGCCCCTCGTGTGAGAGACGCCAGGGGTTTTAAATCCACGCGTCTCTTCCGATATGGACTGGGAATGACCGGAGTGAGCCCCACCTCTTGCTGAAGATGGCCTGGAAAGAGCAGAAATCAGTCATCGATTTGTGGAGGAGAGATCTGACATGGAGTTTTTTTTTTTTTTTACAATAATGACCATGGAGGCGCGAGGTGTGGAGCATGATGGGTAGTGGGGCCGGCGGTTCACCTGGGCCCGCTCCGCTCATTAGCGCGGGCATGCATATTAATAGGCAGCCTGGACAGGGGTGGGCCGCACACACAGCAGGCCCCCCGTCTGGCTGCGGGCTTTTCTGGAAAATTACTTGAATTACTAATTGTGATGGCTGGGGCTCTGCCAGCTATCACCACCACCCACCCCCCCAGCTCGGCACTGTTCCGGACCCCCTCGATGTGCCACTACTGAACACGTGCTTGATTGCAAGGCTGGGATGGGGACCGCCACTCAAATGGACTGTGCTGGGCCCTGTGCCCCTGTTGAGGATGAGCATCAGCGCCCCCATCTGACACCAGGCTGATGGCGGTAAAGTGTGGGGCTGTGGGGGGGGGGGGGGGGGGGGGGTGTCAGTTATTTCGAACTATGCACTATTAGTACAGTTTTTGTGTCCAGACATCAGTCTGAATCTTATTAACTGAGTGGAGTTTGTTTTTTGTGACACAAAGAATATACATCTACTGTATGATAATTAAAAGCACAACATTAAATGAAGTCCTTATCTATCTATATATCTATCTCTCTGTCTGTCTATCTCTCTGACTGTCTACTGTATCTGTCTGTCTATCTATCTATCTATCTATCTATCTATCTATCTATCTATCTATCTATCTAATCTCCTTCCTGAGAAACCTCCTCCACCCAGCAGTCAGGATCCGTTTTGCCAAATCAGAGGCAGTGCCACTTTCCCATGGAGCCACAGCTCTTTGTTTGGGACCCCATCAGCAGCTGAAGACTGGCGGAGGAGGGCGCAGTGATGGGCGGGCACAGGCCCGCTGGCCGGTGGCAGGACGCCGTCGCCGCCCGCCTGACCGTTTGATGCGGGTGGAGGCGGTAATTTGTATTATTAAAGCGCTTACAGTCAGGCGGCGTGGGCCTTCTGCCCCTGCCCCGGCCGCCATGCCTGTGCTACCCTGAATATTAATACCTTCCTAATGAAAGCCCCTCTCAGCGGCTCACATTCCCACACCACCAGACATTTGCCCATCTGTCTGCGCTGTGTCAGGAAGGCCCGCTAAGAAGCATCGCTACATTAACAATAAGGCAGGGGCCGCCTGGTTATAGCCCCCACCCCATCACAAAGGGGGCTCCAGGTTGGCCTATTCCGCAGACGTGTGGCGGGTAGCCGCCTCGTCGCTCGACACCTGTCTCTGAAGGACGTGCTTTGCTGCTGTTTTTCCTTTGTAGCTCCATATTTATATTATTCACACAACTGTATCCCCGAAGTGCGGATAAAATCAATACCATCAAGGTCAATTGTGGGTTGTAACTTGAAAATAGTGAGCGCCTCAGTTCCTGTGCCAGACGCTGGGCCTCCACGAGCTCCCCGCTTTGAAGCCATGCCGGGTTCAGCGGGCTCCTAATTCAGAAGAACGCTGGCTCGCGGATGTCTTGCGTGCGAGCGGCGGTGTGCATGTGCCATGGACGTATCCCGCGTGTGCTGTACTTGTATGTGTGCTGTACTTGTATGTGTGCTGTACTTGTATGTGTGCTGTAGATCATGCCCGCAGCATCCTACCCGAAATTGTACGGATCATATGTTTTGGAATCCGTGCGCCATTCACAAACCACGTGACACATTTACATTCTGTTTTTTTTAGCAAACGCAGGGGTGATGCCACGACTTGATCCTTTGGGGGGCGCAGCTCCCTGAACAAAAATGTGACCCCCCTGCCCCCCTTGGATGGGGGGGGGGGGGGTTGTGGGATAGGTCCATGATAAAATGTGCTGAGCTGGGGGTATTCCCTAAATGGTTTTAGAATAACTATTTTTCAGGGGGGCCAAAGCCCTTGTAATTTGGGTCTAGAACCTCTTATGACAAGACACTTTTATCCAAAGCAGGGTCAGCCTGTCTGTGGGTAATAGCTTTGCTTAAAGACCTAACAGCCGAATCACTCTGGTGGGATTTAAACCAACAGCCTTCCTATCACAGATACAGCATCTAAACCCACTGGGCCACTCAACACTTTGCATGTGATATGCTGATGGTCCATAAGCCAAACACCAGATATCAAGAACAGCCAAGTTTAATTAAACTATATGAATGTGAAAATGCTTTGTGAATGTATAAGTATCACATATATACAAAACACAAAGAAATTCATCTCTTTTAAAGTAAAGTTTATGCTTCATGGCAAGGCTTTAGAACAGAGTAGGCAAAGAAGACGACAGAGGTCCTTTGATTCAAAACACAACACAGCTGCCGAAAGATGTCACCCTGGCAGAGGGTGGATCTTAAAGTGACAGTCCACCCGATTTCCCGAGGTGTGACAGCCGAACTCTGAGGATTGAGTGAAAGCGGCGGACATCCGTCTGTCAGGGTGGCACTAATGAGTGTGACATGTATGGAGGCCGCGAGAAGATAAGGACCCAAGGAACTGAATTTATTTGTCCTGTCACGACACGGGGTGTAGATCAGGGTCTCCTGTCTGAGGCAGTGGGCTTTACAACGGGAACAATGAAGGCGTGTTTGGCTTTTTATTGTGACCGCGGTCACAAACGTTAAGCTGATGTACAGCCAGCGGAGCGATGCACGGGATGTCGGCGAGGCTAGCAGGCTAACGTCTTGCTGACTCGGCGCGACATAATCAGTTACATGACAATCAAAGGTTCCCTCTCACCCCCAATGTCAGGCCAATTATCCAGTACACCTTGTTGTTAAATCCTGACATTTTTACCGAGTCACGGGCGTGTGACCCACATATTCTGTGTGTCTGCTTTGATTTATTCCGACACTGCAAACATCCGTTTCTATAGATAAGGACGTGTTAATATTAGACCAGCTTTATTCTTCCCAGAAAAGGCTTTCCTTCTGATGCCTGGGCTGTTTGCAGTGAGCAATGTTGATGTGGATTCCTCGTAGCCGTGAGACCACTGCGTTGCCATGGAAACCCCCCCCCCCGTGCCGCTCTGCTTCTTCCCGCGATGAATTTGTAAGCCCTCTTGTCACCACCGCGGTTTCAGCTTATGAAAACGCTCCCCATCCGCGGCCTTGATTCGAAGGGGGAGGCACACATCGGCAAGCCACTCGCCGGATAGGAGGCGGGAGGCGACCTCAGCACCCCGGGGTCTGCGCTGCACGCTTTAAAGGCGTGGGGGTACCATGCCGTGCTCCCCGTCTCTGGGACTGCAGCTTCCTGTCACGGCAGCAGGAGGCTGCCAGATATGTGGCGGAGGGCACCACGGGGAACTGGGGTTGTGGGGGGGGGGCAGACCACAAATCTTAGTGTGGAAACGCAACACTGACCCACCAAAAGCTCACCAGTAACCTGCATTACAGGCACCACACATCTCAGACGGGTACCATGCTGATGGGGTGAGGTGTGAGTCTAATATGTGATCCCATTTCTACACGTGAGGGTGAGGTATATATGAGCTGGGACACAGCAGCTATTGTGATATTAACGGCACCTAAGCGTCACATTGTCATCAAAGGGCTCTTTGTTAGATAAACTCATTTTGCTATCTGGCTACACATTTTAATACAAACAGCATAATGTGTCAGTTGTTTGGGAAGCCGGATGTTAAGAGGCTGCTGTGAGGAGACTCAGGGAGAAGCCGTCAAGCGGGCGATGGCAGAGCGATGACAGCGGTGTATCTCTACAATTTAAGGAATCTGAGGCGGGCAGCTTCTGGGCTCATATTTAAAATAAATTACTCTGCTGAGGCTGAGCCCAGGAATGTGAGCATGCTGCTTTTGTACTGTACTCAGCATTGAACAAGGCAGTGCTTTTTGCTGGCACAGATACAACATAGTATTAATTGTCATCTGCTGTGGGCGTGTTCACCCTCTGTGGCCACACCCACCTCTGCTTCTCACTTAGTCTTGGTGGGCTAGCCTCTAGGGCTGGTCTTGTTTCTCGGTTCTCTGGTACTAGTTGGTTCTACCTGGATTTGTTTGATTTGTACTGGCTTTGGCTTTCCGCCTGTTCTCTGGTTCCTGTTTGCTTTTCTCCGGTTCTTAGTTTTTGTTCTCCTACCCCATCTTTGGCTAAACCCTTCCCAGCTCAGCCCTTGAGTCCTGTTTAGCTGCCCCTGCTACGTACCTCACAGTCAGTGGCCCCAGCTCTGTCAGTGCTGGGCACTCGGCGGCTCACCTGCTAAAGATGAGATGACTGAGAAGCAGCAGACCCGGCCACATGGGTGTGTGCTCTTCATTGTGTGACCTTCTGCCTGCATCAGTGTTCCTCGTTAATGAAGTTTCAACTTTGTTGAATCCTGTCACTGTAACACGTGGAGCCGCTTTCTTCAAGCAAAATTGGAAGTTATATGATGTGTTGGCAGTTAAGGAATTTGGAAGTGTGGTCAGATTTCCTAGACTTTCATGAAAATGCATTAGATGTGTCATTAGGCGGTCACAGGGTGGCATTCTCTGAATAGTGTTTCATGGTTATGGTGAGATGGAGTGTGTCGCACTGACTTGCCGTCTGTGTTTATGTGTCAGTCAGCCTGATCAATGGGCTCCATTTATGCTCTTGTCATGTTAAAAGTGCAGCGCCTAACCCACTCAAGCACAGCACGTTATTTACAGGTGTGAACAATAATTAAACAAGGCCTCGGCCTTCCTCTGTCTGTGTGAGAAGGACATGAAAAGACAGAACTTGTTTTAATATGATTATGCGTTTCAAATGGCAATATTAATGAGGTACTTTTCCCTTGACCTGTAAACCTTCAATTTTACTTATCGTGTCTTTATTTGTTCAGTACAGTATGTGCTGTTAGGCTTAATGCTGTAACTGATTCTAAGGGTCCTGAGGCCTAGATTAAGTGAAGGGTGGGTCCTGATCCTGAATGAAGTATTCTGTTACAGACAACTCAATCCTTGTCAGGTCCAAATAGGTTAGAGGCATCAATATTCTTGACTTTGAAACGATTAGTACATGTTCTTTTGATTTCTAAAATACTTTATTTTTCTGTATTTACATGCTCACATAGTTTCATATTAGCGGATGTGCACAGAGCACCTGGAGCACAAGATTATTAATGTGTATTATCATTTTGAAGAGAGTTTTGGTGGTTTGGTTTGCAGTTTATGGGGAAGCGCAGCATAATACCCTAATGGAAAAAGAATGGAGAGCTGGGAGTGAAATTAGCTGTGAGTTTTCCGAGCAAAACCTCTGAATGATAGAGACCACAGAGGCGGCTCCGTGCCAGTGATGACACAGCTGACAGGCGACCCACTGTGTAACGACAGTGCTGTACTTGTATGTGAGGCAGGTGTTCAAGCTCCGAGGCAGTTGCTGGCGCTGAGGTCAGCCAGGGGTCAAGGCGCTAATTGGGGTCACGCAAAGGGTACATTGTGAAGGAAACATGATGGGGCAGACAGGCATGGGGGTGGGCAGCTCTGCCAAGGTGCGGCGTGGGTGCAGCTGGGTAAAGCATTCTTCGAGATATTCTTATGAAAGAAGGTGTGGTTCAGCGTAAAGGTTCAGCAGTAAAGTCTGCCAGTGCCGATCTCTGTAATCAACAATGAGTCAAAATGCCACTGGAAATACCCGTGGCATACCCGCAAGTAAACTCATATGTATGAGAGAAACAAAAGTCAAAAACAAACAAACAAATGTGTGACCACAGGCCTGTATCAAAGTTGGATTTCTTGCTGAACCATTTAACTTTTCAGATTTAAGGTAGCCTAGGCTAAATGTAAGTGAACGAATGTAAAGTCCATTTAAACTGGGCTACCTTAAATCTGACAAGTTATCTGGCAAAGCAAGAAATCTGGCTTCGTGGTACATGCACCACATGTTAATTATACATACAAGTCATGTTTCATGTAAAAATGCTAAATCAATCCCTAAATCACACGACACTGATGACCTATTGCTGTTATGCGGTTTTTAATCAGACATAAACACAACTTGCATTAAGGTGAACAAACCTTCAGTTAATCAGTTACTCAGTATTGAACACAAACCCTGAGTGAAACGGGAAACATGAAACCTGGCGGATGCACAGACAGTAAATTCCTCTATACAGGTGGCCGTCAGCCGAAACCATCTCCTGACACGTCTCGCCAAATATGGTTTGATCACCACGGCTCTGGGAGGCGACTGATGCTCCGTTTCATTCCTCAGCACTTGTATGTATCGTCAACAGCATCTTTAAAAGTCATCCACACACTGCTCCCCACAGGGATCAAGGCTGACACTACCTTCCAAAATGGCAGTGGCAGATAGGAGGATATTTACAGCTGCATTGGCAAATACATCTTTCTTTACAACTGCAGTGCCAGCCAGAGGATTATTTGTTTACAGCTGCAGCGATAGCCATAGGAATGTTTGTTTACAGTGGCCATGATAGCCAGAGGACCACTTTTTTTTTACAGCTGCAGTGATAGCCAGAGCAGTGTTTGTTTACAGCCGCAGTGATAGTCATCATGACTAATGGTCTGGCTGTGTGTCTTGTACACCAACAATGCTCCATTGAGACACCAACTTGTTAAGATTCAATGACTTGTTGATAATTGCTGTCCAAAATAAGAGCACATGTGCTGTGTACAGAATGAAGTATGTGCTATTATTTTACCTAAGCCCTAATGCTCCAGCTTCAGCATCCATATTTCTTAAGAAGTCATTTTAGGGACAGAATTAGATATTCAGATTAAAGTAGTAACCTATGATGCATTAACAAACGCTAATAACAAATTGGTACATGGGTGAATGGATTCAGTTAATTTTATATAGTGCCTTTCACAACACAGTCACCCCAAAGCACTTGACAAGAGTATGTGGCAATACATCATTTATTTAAAATGGTGCACGAAACAGGGAAAAGGGAAGAGGGAACAAAAGAATTCCAGAAGAAAATGGAAGAGAGGAATCAAAAACTCCAGAGTAAGGAGAAAAAAACCTCCGGGGGTCCAAGGTCGACTGGCTGCCCTACTCCCCCGGGCAAACTGACATTATAAAAACCAGAGAAGATGAGTCTGCTTTAATAAAAGTAAGGTGTAAACTGTGGTGATAGTCAAGGTCCATCAGGATTCCATCAAATAACCTTTAAAATTCATAAAGTTAAGCACATTTAAACAGAAACAGAAAAAAATACAATGACTTACTCAGGGCTAATTATCTAAATATTTATAATGCATGTTACGTTTCAAGCCTCCAACAGGTAAAAGGTACATGCAATATACATATGAGCATGCACTACCCAGTAATGCTGAAGAGTTACAAAACAGAATATGATCGTTACATCTCTTAATATTATATATAATGCACAAATGTGTGTTTAAGGAACAATTAACCTTGAACCAGTATCTTTCAAAGTGGACATAAGCTCACAGTGGCTTTAAGGAGCTGGAATATGCAAAATGTTGGCATTTACTGGCATTTCCACTTTAGAATGAGAGTAAACACCGCTCAGCTTCTCTGCTCACTGATGCCTCTGTGTCTCTAAGTCCAACTACATTTAAGAGTCACTGTCTTCGAGTCCCTCCAGACATTTAATACCTATTGACTTTTCCGAAAGATAAAAAGTGAAAATTGTCGTGTCTAGGAAGTTTATTAACTGGACAGTTTGAGGCAAACAGTTCCTGGCTTTTTAACGTCACCACCTAGTTCTAAAATGCTCCGTCTCATGAATTTCTGCGCTTTGCCTTAGATTTTACAGATCAATATGTTCCTCTCCATTGCCTGAATGTTTAATGTTTTCGAGTCAATGTGCTTTTATCAGTCCAGAAGCTTCATTGAGTTATTGTGTGGAGAATCACAGATTCCAGAGGACGAGCAAAGGAATGGTCCTGCATTAATGGAGGCCGAGCTCACGTTAGGCTGTGCGATAACCTCCTAGTGCCGGTCATTGATGTTAAAAGGGGAGTACTAAAAAAAGAAGAAGGTCATTGAAAAACATGTGTAGATTTACAGAGGAAAAAGATGATTACTGGAGACAGAAGATGGCTGCGACGTCAAGCATCCTTGGAAGGATTTGTTTTCAACCACAAATCCAGTGAAGGAGGAGAGGGTAAAGCATGAAACAAAGGAGGAAGTAATCCAAGCGCCGACTCGGAGCGAATGGCGTTGCGCTCGTGGGGGACCTGGTGCTGACAGCCGCTGATGAAGCATGAGCACGTTCATGCAGTGCTGCAGTGCTGCAGCTTCTTGGCGTGTTGAAGATGAACCTTGAACTGCGACAGACAGCATGATTCTGGCTGTTACCTGCCTGAAAAACCCAGAATAAGCAATGGAATCCAAGTGATCAAAAATGAACAGGCATGTATGTATTTCGGGTTGGAAGAGGGAAAAGATGGTTCCTTTAAGGAACCGCATATCCTGAATGACATGTCACATTTTGGCTGGTGCACGGCTTGTCCTGGGTGCTGCGGTGAATTTCGCATGAAGAAGCGAGCTCAGGGGGAGATTCTTCAGCTTGCTGCAAGTCTGCAGTCGCATGTTGATCTGGTGGAAGTTCACATGTGCATGTGCTAAGAGATCAAAAATGAATGCCTTGCACCATTTTTAGGAGTGTGGACATTTCTTCCTGGGACCAGGAGCTGTCAGACGGAAACCTGCCAGTCACATGGTATTGAACAATCTTTAAGAGACATTCTGCTTCAGTGAGCCAAGGTCACTAATGCCGCATAACTGACAGGCAAATAATTTCATTGTAGAACCAGCTCTGGGCGCAGGCCAACCCCATAGGAAAGACCAGAGAATCAGCAGAATTATGTGGAAACAAAGAATATGGCCGAGATCAGAACAATGAGATTCCCAGCTGATACCAGGGTTCTGTGCACCTGTTCTGTTCAGAACAGTGAGTTTCCCAGCTGACACTAGGGTTCTGTGCACCCGTTCCGTTCTGCAGTAAACTCACTTGAAAGGGTGTGAATCCTGTGAAGGGTCTATGTGACAGACATGTGCTGAGAAGACAGATGATTGGAATGGCAAAACAAGGTGCAAAGCAGTTACTTAACACCTAACAACACTGCTGTTACTGTCATGATGGATGTAACTGTTCTGGGGAACCACTTGTCCTATTCAAGGTTGCCGGGGTCTGGAGCAAATCCAGAAACCTACAGGCACAATGTAGGGAGTAATCTAGGATGGGGCACCAACCAATTACAGTGCACTTTGGGACCAATTTTATATTCCTTTTATTTTAAAACCTTTTTTAAAACATAGTAACTGTATTTAACATTTCCAGAGAGTCACTCTTACTTGAAAAGAGGCCATTCTGCACATATGAAATTAATATGGCTGTTCATTTAATTAAATACACTGTCTGTTTTTGGGGTGGCATTATGAAATCATACCAGAGTTTGGAAAAATAAATTTTGTCGTGTAAACAACAACAATGCATCAGCATTTTATTATATATATATTTGTGAAGATACAGTGAGACAGCACATTATTAAGTAATATCTCCCAGTTCTAACAAACAGGCCTCTCTGAAACAGGGAGACGGCACATTCTAGACGATTTTTTCCCAGATGGCTTTTCTCTCTGGTGTTCGTACAAGTTAAATGCCCATTTTACCTTGTACAAGAGAAGCCATGGCCCCACAGTATTAGGCCCTATTTATGAACAAAACACTTTTATTTAAGAGATTATAGAAGGATTACGTGATCAAAGCTGTCAGATGTATAAAAGAACATGCAAGTGTAACCTTTCACTGAGTACATTTAATATTGGAATCCATTTTGTACTGATAGAATGCTGAAGGTAATCCCATCCCTCAGGTGGTTGCCTGAGGGTCCTTAAAACACACACTCCTCAAGGCGCGCTCTGGTGGCTGAAAGCAGCACTGCAGGGAGAGGATAGAGGTCAGAGTAGCACGTAAAACGCGGACAACAGCAGATGAATTACTTGTGTTCCGTTGACTAACAGCAGGTTAAACCACGTGTGTTCAGATGACAAACATTACCGGTTGTGGGTTTGTCAGTAGCACGAATTGGTTGCGTTCAGCTTGAATTAGTACAAGCCAAAGGGAAGTGATTCTATTAGGAATGGTGCATAAAAATGTTTTATTATTGTTATTATTATTATTGTTATTATTATTATTATTATTATTAATAATAATAATATTAGTAATAATAATAATAAACATGACCTGAGAGAGTTCCTCGTGCTGCGTCACATTATAGTCAGCTGGACACAACACACAAAGGCAGTGGCGATTCTTAATACAAACGTGACTCGCCCCAGTCACAGTACCGACATTTTACCGATAGGTGTCTCAGGTCGAGGACCATATATACACCAGGGCTCGTATGGGCAATTTGAGGAGATCGTAAACAAAACTGATCGTGTACTCAGTTTGTACAAGCCCCTTACAAAAAAAGGGAAACCGTGCTGTTATAACAAATTTCATTCAGTGAAACTCCCCGTATTTCCAAACTTCCGTTTGCAAAAAGACTTAATAAAACTTCGCGGTCTATGCCTCTTCCTTGTTCTCTGTAAGCACCTATTCACAAGCTCCCCTCGGCTTCCGCCTCCAACTCCGCCGCTTCTAAACCTCATCCACTCTCCACTTCAACTCCTCAGAGGCTCAATAAACAGCCTGTCACTCTTAAACATGTAGAAAATGTACCATTGCCTTCCAAAAGACACCACTGTACAAACCACATAGATTTTGCATTTTACACACTGATGAACTTCTCAGTCTCGCTTGGCACTTGACAGTATTCTTTTATTACATTTCATTATATCTCTTGTATTATTTGACGTTGATGTTCTGTTTCTCCTCGGTTTTGTAACTCAGTTGTCCATTTCTTGATTGATGTTAAGAATATTTTTGCCTCGATCTTACCCCAGTAAAACCGTGACTAAATAAAAGCGACAATCGCTCCATAATCTACAGTACTAGACAGAGTTGTTTATTAGAATAATAGTGTAAACCTGAGTTTTAATCCAAATGGAAGGGTGGAAGTGTAGCTGACAGTGAAATGAGCACTTGCCATTGAATTTCTGGTGATGAATGAAGAAAAGTACTTAGTTAAATTACGTGAATTACTAATAGAAATTAGTTTTTTTCCGACGGATACCCTGGTCTCACGCCATTAAAAGTGCAAAAATTATGAGTTGTCGTAGATTACTAATAAAGAAATTACATGCACACAGTTCACATGAATACAATGATTCATATAAATCTTGTGGCACACTTTCTGTTTTAATATCTCCCAGGTTAACAGACGCAAAATAATTCTCACATGCGTTCTTTCTACATACTTATTTATTTAATTATCAAAATTGAACCACACCTAAAACAAAGTTAATGTTTTGACCTTCAGTCTTATATTAGATACGAATTTATTTTGGATTCAATCTTTACCTGTCTCATTTTCGACACCAAAAATGTGACCGTTCAGCCATTTCAGTGCATCAAAAATGTCAATCTCTTCTCCTAGGTCTCTAACCAACTGTATCAAATTACAGGAAAAATCCATGGACTATAAAATCTCTCTGAGGCCTGGACCTCTCGCTTGGCCCGCCGGAGTGGTGTTTACACACAGTTACGTTGTCTGACATGGTCATCATTAGTAGCGGATCATGCTAAATTAACATCGCGTTTATGTATCTTTAGGAGGGAGCTGATCCCTTCTTCCGCCTGCCCACTCTTGCTTACATGCTCGGCTTCTTGCTCAGCATATCCAGTTTGGGCTTTCCCGCTCAGGTTAAGGGTATAAATAATTCCATCAGTTTATAAACTGTTCTTAACTTTAAACCACAGGAAAAAAAATCACAGCGATGTATCAACAGGTGGGTCCCTGTTTGTGCGGAATGCTACTGTGTAAGCATTATATCTACAGCATTTCCCGGAAAATAGTGCACATTATTCATTTTACAGTTTCGTGATCGGCGACCAGGAAACAGTGTATCTTTTATGATGTGTTATTTACATATCTGCCTAATTTTGGCAATTTACTATGCCAGTCTGCTCGATCACAATTTATTCTATAAAAGCAACCCATGTCAGAATTATTACAAAATAAGAACAAAGGCTGTAGGCCTAACACGTAAATGGGGAAATTTCTAGGTAGTAGAAAACTTTCAGCGAATGACAAAAACTTCGACCACATTATTCTGCAAAGAAACACATAAATAAAATGTATGTCATTTTACAGTTAATGGTTCTAATTTTGTGTGCTGCACTATTACCACCACTCTCCGCTGCATTAATTAAAAAATGTTAGCAATTTAAGTTTTAATTAATCAATGAATAGACAATGGGTTGTTAACCCGCCGACTTAGTTGTATGTAATCTCTCATTACTGACCCCTATTATTGAACTAATTGCAAAACGCAATACTGTACTCTAAGTGTCCGTTAGGCTGTCTGTGAGGACAGATCGGCCTTTTAATTATTGTCCCCTTTCGGTTTCACTTGTCTGTCCCTCAATGAAAGTCCCCATTGAGCTTCATTCAGTTGTGCGGCGATGCGGTGCGGGTGAAGCCAGCGTCGGAAGCTGAGGCGGGCGGCCAGATCGGTGCCTCCCCCGCTAGCCACCCCTACCGTAAACCCTACCTGTCTGGAGGCGCAAGATGTTTGATCTGTTTATGTGCATATGCACAGATACCGGGAATCGTCCTTACGTTGCAGAATGAGGATATTGTGGATTTTTTCGGGCAATAACATATCCCGACGGACAACACTTAAGTGTCTTAATAACAGGCGAAACTTGCTCAAATACACTTTTTATACTTACCTGTTACAGACATACAGGCAACAGGACGCCACCAAAACGCCCAGTTATGACAAATATTACTTCTGTAAGTTTAAATCCATCTGCAGAAAATACTACAATACCAGAAACAACTCTGTAAGTATATGGCGCCCCACTCTTGGTGCGGAGCAGTAGGAGGTATATAATAAAGTTAAACACTTAGACTGTGTTGTGATTCTGCCTGGTCGTGATCTTTATGTGATAAATACATATATTACTTCTCCAAAACATGAAATATAAATCCCTCCCAAGACAAATATGAGTGTAAACTTATTGTTTCAGTACTTTATAATAGGCTTATTATACGTATTTTACAGATTAAGCATGGATTAATCGGTATGGATGATAGATGGATAGATGGATGGATATACGTATTTTACTGGATTAACATATCTAACTGAATAACGCTCTGTAGTATTAGTGACGTGGAAAAAAAATAGTCTTTACGCATATATTTATCATTAAGAAAAAAATGCGCTCTGGATGTAGTCTTTGGACAGGATAGTTACTACAGATTAAATCACGAACAAGCAATGATTTTCATTAGAGTTATTGCAACAAATGCCGTTTTTAACGTCACTGGGACGCTTAGATTTCACCGGCCACCTGTTACCAATATTCTTACACCTCAAGTCTTCTCAAAATAATTTCTTGCTAATCTTTCAGTAACGCAAGCAGCGACTGGCGCCGATGCCCCTCCTCCACCGGACCGAAAAGGATCCCCGCGATTAGCATAAAAAATGATGCCGTGTTCATTAATGATTTTATAAGTAGGTCACAGCACCCAAGTCGGATTGGCACTGTTTCTTAATGACATGCTGTTATAATGGCACCCTAATTGCTGATTTCTGTAAGGTAACGGACAGTGTTGTGCAGAGCTTCAGTGAATCCGATAGGCGTGGAGGCGACTCTGCAAGCCTCTTGTGGAAAGCAACAGACAGGCGTCTAGGAAATGTAAACGGCAGCGACGACTTTCTGGGGGCGGCGAGATGGGACTATTTTGGCGCCTTTGCCATACATAATGTATACATAATAGGTGCTTTAAATCG
>JAODJU010000039.1:17093993-17112765 GCA_026776725.1 Gnathonemus echidnorhynchus | reverse complement strand
TTGAATACAATAGTTAATTCAATTTGTTTCAAATATATTGAACAGGGGTACGTGGTTTAATACACATAGCGTAATATAACCAACGCAAATATATAGCCTACGTTTGTAATGTAAATACAATGGGAAAAACGAATTGTTTCGTGGATATAATATGCTTTCTCTAGAATTTTCTCTAACTAGGCTTGTGTGTTGAAATGAAATACTGAAATGTACAAAATGTATTTCAGGATTAGGCGTCCCGTTACGTAGAAAACACTGGTTAAATATATTAATGTCTTGGGGTAGAAAGCCTTTGTTTTTAATTTATTTTTCACTTTTTCTGGAAAAACCCTCGGAGACATTTGGCGTCCATGTAGGTTATGGATAAAGGAAGAGAACACGATTGCTATGCCGGTTATTATTGATACTGGTGATGAGCAAATTACGTTTATGAACGTTTATAGATTTTTTCCCCCAAATATTAGTTGATGATTGAGTTTATTTTGAGATAACTGCGTACTGTTCCGTAAATGCATACCCGCTGTTGTATTATGTCTTCCACTGGAGACCCAGTCATGGATTTTCACAGTTGCCTTTTACTGCAATATTAGCTTATTAGGGAGTAACAACATGACACAATATCCTAGTAAAAATAAATGTTTGCTAACGAATGGAAATGTGTCTTTGTTACGTTCGAGTCGTAATGAAATAATTCAGTTAGCGCATAATGAAGCTTAAGGCCAATTGAATGCAGTGTCCCTTAAAGAAAATGCAAAATTTCTGGAAAATATAATTCAAAGGGGATGAATGTTGTAACCTGGATAACAGACCCCTCGAGTGTCGCGCTTCCAGCACGAACGTCCAAAGCAGCAGACAAGCTGAACAGATGGAAGGAGTCCCGAGCAGCACGGTGCATATGGCCCTGCGGCCCTCGAAGCAGAAGCTATGCCTACCCTGTCCTGAGCTCTATTGACAATGTCCACCCTGCAACTGGTACTGCGCTTCTGTACGGTACGCATTGCCTTCACAGACTACAAGAGACGCTAATCCCTCACGTGTCACAACTGGGCATCAACCGCATTCTGTATTTTTCACGGAGCCGGGGCAAAACAATTGGATTATTTCAGCCAATACCAAAGTCGAGCTCACCAAAATTTTACCTAATGATGATTTTTATAAATATCAAAATGAGTGTCTTTGTAGCATTGTCAGGACATTTCGGGTTCAAACTTTATTTTATTCAACGATATTTACTACTAATTGACCTTGAAAAAAAAATTGCGAAAAAAAAAAAGATTTGTTTGGATATTATCCCAAAAAGAAATGTTATAAGATAATTATTAATATTTTAAAGGTAAGAATATATTACCTATTATGTTAATGTTGAGGCTAAAACGCGAGGAAGTCCAAAATCAAGTTCAGGTGACAACATATAAAACAAAACGACCACAAAAACGCCAAATATGGAATTGAAAACAGCGGCTGACGTGCTGTGTTTTGATCTTTATGTTTTCGGCCTGTCCCACCGCGCGCTTCTGGATGGATCCAGCCTGACTCATTTAAAAGTGGAGCACGTCGACGGGAGCTTGAGCACACTTAAAAAACGGAGCACACCCCGTCTAACTGGAGCCTCACCCCAGCAGAAACCCGTCAATGGACGGCGGCGAGCGCGCGGCCTCCTGTCGGAATCTTATTTCCTGCTACTTTATATGGAATTAAGTGTATATAACAACTTAATTCGGATTATATGAAGGAGATATGATGCTTATGCTTTCCTAATTAGTATGTATATATGTTTATATTTTGGGCTACACGGCAGAACGGGGAAATAATGTTGTTCTCGTCTTTCTTACTAATTTTAGCATTATTGAAAAACATTTCTGCAGGTGGTGGGGCTGACATATTAAACGGCGAGATGGACCATCCCACCATAAAGTGTATTTCGGAAATACTGTGCATTTAATAGGAATTATTGGCTTTTAGAAGCCAATTAACATGTACGTTCCGCATGAGTTTTTACTTACACAGAGACGTAGGCCTATAGGACGGTAATTGCAGCTTAAAACATATTTTTATATCTCATAAATGCCTATAAAATAGAAATTAACGAACGCTTGAGGCATTCGATTTAAACATGTTTAGAAAAGGAAAACGAAAGCAGGCAGGTGAAGCCCCTCATCATCCCTCCCGAATGTGAGTATTTCTGAGCAGAGTGCCTCCCCCAGGCGCGTGCACCAGTTGCCCTCTTCGTCGGGATATATACTGAAATATTCTTTTGTCCTAAAACGTCCAAAGGTACCTCCCAGTTATATTCTACCAGGCTAATAAAAACGTGGTTGAAAGTGTAGCTATGACCCCCGCACACGACTGGATAATCACACTTGGACATGCACACAATGGAGTTAAACTAGAGTCGTGTGCCATTGTCGATGCACACAAAGGCGGACGGGACGAGTGACACGTCCTGTTAGACTGCTTGAACAGATACCGAAAAAACCGCCAAAGATTAGTACCGATTTTACAGAAAAGTTTCATGTTTAGTCGCCCGATGCAGATTACAAACCGATTGGACAGCTGAAACACACGCGCGCGCGCACACACACACACACACACACACACATACACACACACAGACACACACACACGGGGCATAAATAACGTACATAAAATTGTGATAACAAAATACACTGTTCTTTAATATTCACGAATATAGGCGAATTGTTCACTTTAAAATCATGTTTTTCGTTCATAAAAGTAGGCAAAACGAACAAATCGCTTTAAAAATACATTTTCAATATATTTTGTGGCAAATAAACCCCCACAATACACACAAGCCCCCACAAATTTACTTTTAGCGAAATAAATGATTACGCATATATCTGTATTAGACACGACTGTATTAATAATACGTCTAAATTGTGTAATATAATTAAATAAAACATCAATATTGACTAAAATCGTAGTTTATTTGCTTTCCTAGTTACTGGTTAAAACGTCGCCTACAGCATCAGCGATATCCCTTAAAAAAGTATTATAAATGATAAAACGGCGATTGTCTAATGGACTATAACGAAGGAAAAATTATTTGTTTCAAAACAATTAATTTAAGTGCAATATCCACAAAATACAACTTACAGTTCTGTTGAAAATCCAAAAAATGTAATGTCAATGGTTGCCGTGAAGGTACATCGAAGAAACCAGAATCATCCTGGCAAAGAAAACACAAACGGTCAAAAAGAAATGTCCGCAAAAAATCACAAAAAATGTTGAAAGAGCACTTGGTTCCTTATTAGGCGAAGATACAATATTTATTCCTTGTCTCCTGGGATGAAGCTCCTCCATCTATTGTCCTCCCATTCCTCTGTGCTGATGCTTAATTTTCAAAACTTCTATATTACCAAGGGACCTACGACATCAGCCAAAGAAATACCCAGCAAGTACAAAATCTCAACCAGGCAGCCGCTTTTGTGCAGAGGGGAAATTCATTTCATCCAGGTTTTAACGGCTCCGAGAGAGGAAGTCTTATTTTTGACTATCTATTTTGGATTTTAAAATAACTGAATTTATAGCGCAACAAACCGGGTTATTGGATCGCGAAAATGTCAACAACCTTTCCGGGACTGGTCCACGATGCGGAGGTATTTTAATTCATTTTATTCTTAATTTGCAGTCTGTTATATTTAATTAAAATCTATTGGTAATAAAGTACGGAAAGACAGAAAATACGTTATGACATCTGTCACTGAGAATCGTTCATCTTAGTTTACAGCAGTTGCCGTAACGAAATTTAATAATACGGTGGCAGAAAGAAAAAAACAGGTCTGTGAATGGGATTAAAACGTGTTATGTGTCACACCGCTATTACTGTATGAATCTGGTTGTATTATCACTAAGAATGGAAAAAACTGGGCTTATGCGCGTGTAGAGGTATAATACAACAGAAATGAACAGTGACTGGATTTTTTTTTTCATTATTGAAAAGATACGAGAGGATCGACATTTACCTGCTGCACTGTGAATGACAATGTTGGGACAATGATGTTTAAGTCTCTAAACAACGAGGGAAGAAAACATGCGTTTTCGGGGGAGAGAAAAAACGCCTCGTGTCAAATGATAGACATAAAATACTGGAGGGGCTGTGCGGATGCGCGTAAGGACGCTTTTTCCGAGTAGCGCGATATGACAAAACCATCAGGTACTTTAAAATCACACTTTGAATTGTGTTTGGAAAGCTGGATTTCTACCTTCGTTTTTAAGCATTAGTTTTTCGTGCATAGAGCAAACAGACTACACATGGATAGCTGCAAGGTATTGTAAATGACATTCCTAATATTTTCTTCCTTTTTTTCTTTACAGATACGTCACGACGGATCAAACAGTTACCGTTTGATGCAACTCGGATGCCTGGAATCAGTGGCCAACTCATCTGTCGCTTATTCCTCCTCGTCTCCACTAACGTACCCCGCTACAGGAACCGAGTTTGCGTCCCCATATTTTTCAACAAATCATCAGTATACACCACTTCACCACCAGTCCTTCCACTACGAGTTCCAACACAGTCACCCAGCGGTTACTCCCGATGCCTACTCCTTGAACTCTCTACATCATTCACAGCAGTACTACCAGCAGATACACCACGGAGAACCTGCCGATTTTATAAATCTTCACAACGCCCGAGCATTAAAATCTTCGTGCCTCGACGAACAGAGGAGAGAGTTAGGGTGTCTTGATGCCTATCGCCGGCATGATCTTTCGCTAATGAGTCACGGTTCTCAGTATGGCATGCACCCAGACCAGAGACTCCTACCCGGATCCGGTTTAGGTCTGCCGCCTCCAGGAGCTGACGATTTACAGGTAAATGAGTTGTAGTATTTTTCCCCAGTTGTTCAAGCACGATGAACTACACGCAGTATTTTTTAAAAAGTGACAAGGCTGCGATTAATCTGGAGCCGCATTCATATACAATTACCTTTCGTAATCTATAGAAGTATGGCCGCAATATATCAAATCATGTCCAAGGTTTTGGGGAACGGGGAGCACAACCGTCTACGATTTGATTAATCAATGGGTTAATAACGCACAAATAACGTGTAGGGGAATTCTCAATCGGAAATATACAGAATGTAACCATGCCTGTTTAATACATTTATGATTTAAAATCTATAATCGAATCGAGAAAAAATATAATTTTATAATAAAGACGGCTATTCGGTTTATTGTCTTTCTTTTTGGGACTATATTATTTACATTTTCTTTTCGATGTGAAAAGTTAAAATGAATTCACCACCTTGTGCGCGTCTGCTGCTCTTTCGATCCGCACACTCACCCTCTCTCTTCAATGAAAAGCGCGCTGTTTTCCCTTTTTTCCTCTAAAAGACGGGATTAGGCGATTGTAAAAAGTCTGGACAAAAGACAAATCCGTCGCAAAAGAGCACCGTAGTTTATCCAATTTACGACTTAATGTCACTCAACTGGTTATTTATGCAATGACATCTGATCAGGTTTGGCGATAAGTTACAAAGGGTGGAAATTAGTTAAAATGTCGATAGCATGGTGTGTTGTAATTATTTTCTATTTATAATGATCTTCATATTAAATTAAATACCACAGTTTAATACTAGGACCTACAAGAAAAATATACTGCAATACAAATAAATTATTAAACAGTACTTTATATGAACATTTTAATAAGCAGATTAGATGTTTTTATTTTTCTATGTACAAAATATATATTCTATGGAGATATTCACAATTATTCACCTACAAACACATAGGCCTGTGCATATGTTTGCCTACATAACATACAATAGAGAGTAGAAACGAAATGAATACTTTTTATTCCATCCTAGAAGAATAACAAGTGAAACTTAAATGTGCGTCCTCGTGGCTTCTATAAAGAAAGATGAACAGATGTAAGCATTCTCGGCCAGAGTTGCATCTTTGAGCTCTCTAAAAAGATTTGCTATGCTTAACAAAGGAAACTGCCATACCTTTTGCTCGTCAGCAGTTTAATTTATGCTTGATCTCTGGGTTTTGTATATTGATTTTATAATCACTTTAGCGGCAGAAGACGGGAAAATGGGCCCAGAGTTTGTTTTTAAGGCTTACAACAACTCCTCGCTGAGGATTTAAAATAGAGGAAACCCTGTATTCCCCCCTATTCATTTATTGTTAAACAGTTTTCACTGTAACTCCGCAAAGACCGAGATTTACTACAAACTGTCCATTGAAAAGATTAGTTCCCGAATTCTTTAAATATAAGCTAAAGAAGGGCTATTGATAATGATTATTACTTGAGGCAAACTAGAGAACCGTAATGATGCCACGCAGAAAGCCGTCTAGTCCTCAGTGAAAAAAACGTGTTTATGGTATTGCAGGAGTTGGCTGTGTTCAGTATATGCCGTTTTGCTTTGTTAATTTATGAGTGCGTATGTTTTTGTCAGGGGTCAGTAGAAGCCCAGTGTGGACTTGTATTAAATGGCCAAGGTGGAGTCATTCGGAGAGGTAAGATGTTTTTCTACTTTTTGCCATTTTCATTCACGCGATGTGAAGGTTTCTAAAATATAATCAAATCGAAACATAGAATATGAACATTTTTCTTAAATAAAACGTTTATTGTTTTTCCCCCACATAATAATTATTTTTTTTATTCCTGCACTGGTGTTTAAATGTCGACTGCGTGTAAATTTTGACCGCGCGCGTTAACCTGCAGCAACTACGTTTCAGGGCGACATAAGGCCCATTTTCTTTTAGTATTAATTAGGGAGATGCAGCTGAAATTAAAAGCAGTGTATTTTGGGTATGATAATTATAGACGATTGATTATTTCAAGTGATAATAATACTATGCGTTGAAAAATGCAGAATGACACAATTTTCGCCGTTTATTTTAAGCGGAGAATCCCCCCGCAGGTGACGCAAATCGCGAGGGTTCGGTCTCTGCTACTCCACTCCATACTGTTAATAGGGGACGAATTTGTAAGGCTTGTACCATATAAATGACATAGTAAACTTTACTGAAATTGCGCCTATATTTTATTCCAATCGAATATTAAGCGCTTATTATTATTATTATTATTATTGATTAATTAATTAATTAATTTATTGATTAATTAATGTATTGTTGTCATTAATAATAATAATACTAATAATAATAATGAAACATCTTGTGTCGTTTTTTCGTAAGACTGTTTTATTATAATCTTACCACCATAATCTTACCATATTTATCTAATTTAACTATAATTTGGTAGGCCTACTTGTAACATAATACTCTAATAACTATACCTGTTGCCTTCTATTTTTGCTACTGTGTAGATGTGTGAACATAAAAAGTATGCTGATATGACAGCTATCAAAATAAATAAATAAATAAATAAACAGACATCGATTGACATAGCGGCCGGGGAACATGAATAAAAAACAAACCGCATGTTAATGATAGAATCAAGGAGGTACCTAGTGAATAATCAGGAAAACAAATAACATAAACCATACAACATAAAAATTAAGTGGGTACATGGAAATAAACCTTTAAGAAAACATGCACGCGCGCACACACACACACACACCAGCAGTGCACTCACAATAATTACGGCGTTAATTCTTTGCATTTTAGGTATTGTTAGCCTTCAAAAGGGGTAACTAAAGAAACACCCAAAGATTCATATTTTACCTATTTCCTATTTTATTGTTCCGCCAATGAATGTGAATCATAACAATTTCACACACTTGTTTAGCTTTACATAAAGCGGCGCGTGCCTAGGGTTCTCCATTTTTAATAAACTCTGTCTAGGTATTGGGCTTTCTTTGGGATTGACGCTGGGATCCCATTGCTATCACTTTCAGTTAATGGTGTGCAGGATTTAGCCCGAAGCTTCACTGTTCTTACCATCAGAACCAATAATCTTTGCTTTACCTAGTGCTCCTGTATCGATAGCTTCTCTAGCCTCGGGCACGTGCTTTGATATGTTAATGCTTCTCAGTCCCAAATTCAGTAGAGATCATATTAATGTTGTTCATACAGACTGAAGCTTTGCCTTCGTTGAATATTCAGATAACCTTTTTCAAAAGAAATCACTCAAGAAACGAGGATCCTACTTAGAAAAGTCGTATGTGTTTTTAGTAATTAAATATCCTGTTTTTCTTTTTTATTTCGGAATTCGACCGGTGTCCTTTACTCGATAATCTCTCGGTATCAGTAGTTTGTGACACTGCCGTTTTATTTAGAATTTGTATGACATTAGTTTAATTGTTTACAGGCTGTTGATGGTATCCCTAGTGCAACACTGTCGCAGTGCTTTGGTGCGATTAGTATGGCTGAGATAAAGAAAACCAAATGACATTTGCCCTGTGTCTTTTTTTCCTATAAAGTTTCGTGGCAAACTCGTAGAAAAAGCATTTGATTCGCTTTGTGATCATTCAGCCGCGCCGCCCCAGGCAAATTTCAGCAGCTTAAACACAACTATAGCCTCTGGGCCCTAAAAAGAGGACCAGACTACCGGCAATAGCTCTTTTTCGATTGCCCTTGGCAACATAAAATACAAACTACTTTGAATCAAAACATTTTTGGGGAATTAATATGATCTGAACTTCCGTGCTTTAAGAGATCTTGGTTTTGTCAAATCGCTTAGAGGTGCCTGACACGCCAAGGCTGAGGTATTAATGCGAAGCCAGTAACATGCTTAAATGCAATTTGACGTAAGGGCTTATTCTGCTGAACTTTGCTAGTCAAATTAGGCAAAGACATCAGATGTACTTTATTCTCTCCTACATCATCTCCAGCGGATCCTTAGCGGTAGCAGACTGCCACATCAGACACACTGGTAGCTATGAGCGGCCTGCACTAGCCATGACCAAGTCCATGAATGAACCTGTTCCCGTCTTAGAGGGACTTAACAGACAGGCGTTTCCTTTTACACGTAAGCTAGGGTGACTTTTTATCATTGCTTGTATCACAATTATATTCAATTGCAATATATTGCGCTTAAGAATTTATACCTGGATGTAGGCCTACAAGCACGCAGACTGATAAGCAAGCAGCTGCTTCTACCAGCATGGCTGACTGGCGTTTAACGGCCAGCCCTTTGTCCACATGCTCTGGGCTTTTCCGCTCACGGCGCTCCGTTTGTCTTGGTTTCAGGTGGCACTTGCGTGGTAAATCCCACGGATCTGTTCTGCTCGGTACCCGGGCGGCTCTCCCTTCTGAGTTCAACCTCCAAGTACAAAGTGACGATCGCTGAAGTGAAGAGACGGCTGTCGCCACCGGAGTGCCTCAACGCCTCCCTGCTCGGGGGTATTTTACGGAGGTAAAGCCGCACCTGTTATGGAGGCTCCACTGCACCGCTTGGTAGCGGAGAATAACGGAGTAGTTATTGGAGAATATTTCACCTATTCAGTGGCTCATGACACTCACTGTCAATGGTAGGCCTAAATTATACGCTATAGTGTGGTGATAGTAGTGTCCATTTCGTTTCGCTTAGTTTATCTGTATTTTAATAGCTAGGCCTATTTTAGATGTTTTTCCGCCGGTCAGTGACATGTTTGTTATTTACATGTGTCGACGACATTTACAGTAATTTCTGCAAGACTTTTTAAAGGGTGTGTTTAACGAGCACTACAAAACACTAATGTTTAAATCCCTCCGAAACAGACCAAGGAAACCACAATACAGGCGATAAAACACAATAAATGTATTATAAAAATAAAAGATGACTTATTTACGTAGATTTAAAAAAATTAAAAGGAGGTTGTAACAGAATTACGGCGCCCATAGATTAAAATATAACTGCTATTGTGTAACCTTAATGTTACTCACTGAGATTTAAGAGGTAAACGACGGAAATACCGATGATACCTGCTAGCAAATGACAGCGACCTCAGACAGCTGAGGATACAGACTGAATGAAGGCTTCATATATATACATTATAGCGACTATCTGTGCGTCCGGGCTTATTCGCTCATACCTGCCAACAGAGCAAAATCCAAAAACGGGGGTCGCTGCCTACGAGAGAAGCTTGACAGACTGGGCTTGAATTTACCGGCTGGAAGACGGAAAGCAGCAAATGTGACTCTCCTGACATCGCTGGTGGAAGGTGAGCTCCCCTAGGCCTTACTCTCATTCGGGTCGCTTCGCTGCCGGTTTCGGCCGTTAATAAGCTGCTCCGTTCAGGCGAAGCCCTCCACCTGGCCCGAGACTTCGGCTACACCTGCGAGACCGAGTTTCCTACGAAAGCGGTAGGGGAGCATCTGGCCAGGCAGCACACGGAACTGAAGGAGCAGACCGCGAGGAAGAAGATGGTTTTAGCGACAAAGTAAGGCTGCGTCACTTATTACAGTTAATTGTAATTTAATACAATTTAATAGCCGTGTTTGTAACCGAGCAGAGAAATTACCTTTCCAACTTTTCAAAACTGTTTTGTTACATTGAGCTAAACTTAATCACTTAGTCCCGTATCTCGTATCCAATTTCAGGCAAATTTGCAAAGAATTTCAAGATTTGTTAAGTCAAGACAGATCTCCTCTTGGATCTTCAAGACCAACGCCAATACTCGACCTGGATATACAGAGACATCTAACTCACTTCAGGTAGGCAATGATATTAAGTGCTTATCTTCATATACGATCTTCTTGGTCTGTGAGTAAAAATGAATTTGCCTGAACATTAGGAGGACTCTGTAACATTATGTGGAATCTCTTCCCTTTGCCTGCTCTTCTGTCTCCTAGAGGTCAGTCCAGGGAAATGTTCTTAGACTGTGTGTGGTGCTGAAGGGTCTGGGTTCTGTCTGATCACAGCTAATATAACCTGAAGGACCTGGAATGGTGCCCTTGTATTGCAAATACCTTTGTCTGCTACTCAGTTTCATGCACCTTAACACTTTCTTGAGACATAGTCAGTCCGGCCAGTCAGACTCTTAGTCATCTCTGGCCATTAGTCATTTCCCTGGGACTCATGTAACTCTGCTAAATGCTGCGGTCACTGGCATTTTACTCTTTCTGTTTAAGGGGGCATTTTCCCCTTGACTTTGTGAAGTGTAGTACAGGCAGTTCCTGACTGACATAAGTACTCCGCTGCACAAGACACTTTATAGCCCCCTCAGCCAAAAATATACTAGCGATGTGTCCTAGGGAGCACAAATTAAATACATGAAAAGATAAAGTGTGCATTTTGCTTCAAGGTGTAAGTCGCCTTTTTGCATTAGTGCTTCTGTAAATTCTGTGTATCTCGGATATATTTTAGATAAATGTGGATTTATTTAAGTCAGTTTCACGTCACTGCAATGAGCTGGTGCCCCATGCGGGGTTATTCCCTGCCTAGCGCCCGCTGCTTCTGGGCTGCGCTCTGGAGCCCTGTGTCCCTGCATAGGACATGTGGGTATGGAAAATGGATGGAATAGCCGGTTTCCCCTCATTTGAGAATTGCATGTATGAGGCCACCATAGAAATTCCAGGTGGGTTAGATTTGCATGGTCTCCTTGCTGATGGGTTCTATATCAGTATTTGAATACGATCTTGAACCAGATCTTGGACAGATGCTTGGATCACCTGCCTGTGACATGGGCTAATGTAGCTCCCTGCTTCCTTCCTACAATAATACAGCCGGTTCCATGTATAATTTCACACCATATAATTTCAATAGAATGCTCTGTACTACAGAAATAAACGTGAGCTTTGGACACAGACATGCTCAGACTTTCTGTGCATTTGAAGGATCAGCTAATTTATGGCTGTTATTAAATACTCCAGCTCGATACACTCTCAAAAGATGGGTAAAAATTTGTACCTTTTCACTGGGGCTGTACTCTTGTAATTATACCTTTTAAGGTACAGAAATGGTCTCTGAGGAACATCCCAAAGGTACAAACAGCATTAATATACCATAATTGGTACCGAAATGTTCCTCAGAGTCAATTTCTGTACCTTAAAAGGTACAGTTACTTATGGCTAAGGGTACAATTGGCAGACCCTTGAGGGTACAGCCCCAGTGACAAGCAAAGGTACAAATTCTTACCCTTTTTCTGAGAGTGTATAGGTGGTCCCCAGGTTACAAACAAGATCCATTAAGTACGTCTGTCATTAAGTCAAATTTGTAGATCAGTCGGAAAAATAATAAGAACAGTACATAATAATACATAATAATAGTTATACAGTAATAATAAAAGTAATTAAATATGATATTGTACTGTACATCTAGCTGATGGGCATGAACATCACAAAGCAGTGTGTGTATTCGTTACTGCAAATCAGTGTATTTAACCCATGACTTTATGGCGACTTGTGGACTTTGCGAACTCGCGCACTGCCTGAAATCCGCTCCCCTTTACGCGTGTGAATGCTGTGCATGTTCCTGTAGTGTAAGTGAAAATCCACTGAAAGCCTGACTGAGCGTGTTCTCCTTCACAGCCTGATAACCCACGGATTTGGCACGCCAGCCATCTGCGCGGCCCTCAGCACCTTTCAGACTGTCCTAAGCGAGATGCTGAACTACCTAGAGAAGCACTCAGCGAGCAAAAACAGCGGCACGCCCGACTCCAGCCAGTTAAACGCCAGCTCGGAGAAGGCACCGCTGAGGAAGACGTCGGAGCCGCAGTCCAAAGACGGCAAGATGGAAAAGACAGAGTGACGGCGCTCAGGACAGACATTTTTTACTGCTGATGACATCATTGATAGTTAAGGGTACATGGTCCAGACCTTAAGGGGTGGTGTCAGATTTTTTTTATTTTTTTTTTGGGGGGGGGGTACAGCGACGTGAGGACAAACACACAGGGTCCGCCTCCTTTCAGAACAGCATGGAGCCAACAGTCGCACAGCACCAGGTGATCCCAAATCAGGACAGAAATGTCAAGATGCCAGAGGTCACGTGATCCCCGATATCTGCCATGTGATTGGACGTACCTTCCCACTTCCTCATTCCATCCTCATCTGTGTCTTGGCATATATCATGCACATGTATGTTAAGCGTGTATATCTATTCCGTGGGCAGCAGTTATATGACAATTTGACTGCGAGTGTCTTCTTCTTCTGGTTTATTGACGTCTGTAAGCGGATGACAGGACGCCTTTAGCACTCAGCCATGTATTAATGAGCAGCATGTTTATTTTCTGTCTGATGCACTGGAGAGTACGGCTAGACCCCGAACCAGAGCAAAAGGAATGTTGCCCTTGCGGCTTAGGCAGGAGGAGAGCTTTCCGGAAACCCTGCAGATGGCATGGGGGCATTTCTGCAGATACAGAGCAATTCGGATCTGGGGTTTCCCTACTCATTCAGGTCAGGTGCAATGTGCTTAACAGGTCATACATACCATCTGATCAGAGTAGCTTAATCAAGGCATGGTCTCCATCACAATATTCTGCGATTAGCCTTCTTCAGTGAAGCTCACACATCTGCAGGTAGTTGTCCCCATGGCCACGAGCGCATGAATGTTTTCATCATTCCTAAAAGATGCTCCACCCTGAGGTGGCGTGGCAGACCAGGCTAGCTGATGTCACGCAAAATCGCTACCACTATGTATGCACACCGACATTTGTGTGTTTTAGCCTCAGGTTTAATTAAAGCTATCAGCTTCATTATTGTAATGACCTTTTTTAGTTATTCATTCCTGGAAACGTGATTTGATTGGTTGGTCTGATCGGAGCAAATATCCATGTTTCAGTTACAACACAGATGTGTGAAGAATTCAGACCAGAACTGGTTTTTAAAAAGTAATAAATTTGAATTAGAGAAGATTAGATGTGAAATAAGTGTTTGTGGCCCTAGCCTACTCTCAGCCTGTTAAAAAAAAACACCCCATTACGGAAAAGTGTAAACTTGTAATATTGTAAAAATTACACTTTTTGCTATTGTTTACTCTGTGTTATGCATGTTGAACTTTGTACATTATTACGGAAAGGATTTCAGCTCAATTTCAGGAACACAAGTCCGTTTAAGTCCTTTGGTAACATCTGTACAAATATATCTAAATGACAACTTATCTAATAATTTTAATGAGCATATATCAGAAATATCCGTACATTCAGAGGAAGTGGTGTTCAATAAAGCAAATTGTTCTATGTGTTAATGTTTGTTTGTTTGCTTATTTAGTGCTTAGTTTTACAAGTATATAAGGGATAATTAAAAGGTTTCTGTATCCAGCTGATTATTTGGTGCCTTACTTGGTTTTTAATACTAGACCAATTTGGCCTTCTTTTAACGCTGCGTTTTCTTATCGAAACGCAGAAATCGCTCCTGGATTGCGCACGTTCCCGAATTTACGCCGGAATGGCGAGTGTTGGCGGGAAAACGATAAACAGTCTTTGGACACGGCAACTGTTTTCGAACTTTTACATTTTATTTTAAACGGTATCCTAGTATGTGTGTAAATACTGTATAACTCTTATTGAATATGGATAGTATCCAGGTGCAAAAAATAATTTGGTTAAAGAATCCATCATGGATCATGTACAAGTGTGTATTCTCTAAATCTAATAAAGAAAAAACTTGCTAAACACTCATGTTCTATGACAAATATATTAGCTATCACGCATTATTGTAATGTATTATAAACAGTCAAAACAGACCAAAAATCTGCAAAAAAATAAAAATAAAATGAGAATGTACGCACACATTGGTTACCTGAGATAATTCTCACACAGAATTTGTGCGATTTATTAATTGAATAATTGAGTCGTCAGGCAGCAGTAAAGAGTTATTCACAAGCGAAATGCTTCAGACACCTAAATACGTGGCGAGCGCATTAAGCTGTTTGTTACTGTATATTAGTAATAAGATGTATTTTTCTACACGCGTAACCACCCCAAGTCACCCCTTAACCTCAGCCCTGTTCCTGACATTCCATTATTTAAGCGCCAACGCAAACTCTTCTATCAAATAAAATGTATTTTTTAAGTATTTTAAAGCAATATCCAAGATACAATTGCGCAGAAAATAATAATAGTTTTTCTGTCAATAGCATAGCTAAATGACACAAATACTATAATTGGTTTTATTTTAATTTACATTTTTGTTATTCATTTGAAACTCATTTTGTGACACACAATTATCAACCCCCAGCTATTTAATAAATCTATATAATGCAGGAGTTCTTTTCTCGTTCCAGCAAGTTCGTGCCGTTAAATTCTTTTTTATTAATTCGTGTCGGTCACAAAGTGAAATATGGATCAGCATATCCTAGCTCATAAATTAAAAGCTTTGTAGCATTTTAACATTCTCGGCTTTAGACCGCCTTCTCCACGCTGCAGTCGCGCATTTTCACATTAACTGTTCCTATTAATAACTGTCAACTGAAAAATAATTATTGTGGGAATCAACGATGGATGCAGTTCACCCGTGGTTTCGTCTGGCGAAGCAGTTACCAAACGTCGACGAGGAAGAAGCCGCCTTCTTTAAAGTTTCTCAAGTTAAATATTGTGTCTCAAGGGGATGCTGGAAATAAAGGGGCTTCGTGTCCTAGCAGCTTATGCATGAGTTACAGGAACTGCTCAAGTTATCTGACGAGATCAAACTTTCTGAAAGCAATGTATAAGCATAGCAAGTCAACTAGCTACTCAAAGGGCGAGGTTTTATATAGGAGTCCTAAACGTTTCTAATGTAGGCCTAAACTAATGTATAGAATTGTTAGTTTTGCCGCTCAATACACAAGAAGGAAAATTAACAACACTGAATCAATGCAGAAGATCAGAAAGTCTGAAGATGAAGATTTGGGACAAACTGCGGTGAAAATACGGCCTATTTGGGTTCTTACGACTTGACTATATAGGCCTATGTTGGTGTCATTGTTATAACAGCATCGTGTGAAAAAACGAGATTCCGCACTATTTGCAATGAGTAAACTAAAAAACTAAAAAATAACGTGTGCCATAGCGTCGGAGTTTGTCATATTGTAATTCGCTGTGCAGAGGTGTAGTAATGGATTTATTACTGAACTTATGTCAAAGTGGTCCCATTTACGAGCCTAGTCAATGTCGCCGATGTGAATGCCTCTTTAAGCTCGTATACTTTAAAACTTGTAAAACGCTGTATGTGAAATCCCTAGTGTGAATAATCAGAAGTTTGTATTGCTAAAGATTTTACGTTTTAAATATTTGAAATATTTTATATTTGTGCTTTGCATAATGTTTAAAGCTTCTTTTATGCAGAATGCGTCCGACCTACTCATGAATCCTCGGCGGCTACCGTCATATTTATAGTCTTTTTTGAACATTTTAAAATTTCATACTGATCTTTGTTTTGCGGAACAATTCAGTCACCAAGCAACATCTGTACAGATGAAGTCTCGGAGGTTTGAAGGCTGTGGAATCTCATTTCTTTGCAAGGGGAAACCTTCAAATAACAATTAACTTTTTATTAATTCAAATCATGTCCATCAATAGACGTTTACCAGCTAAACGATGTTTATTTAAATGCTAATCACATATTTTTACCCCGTTTTAACTGTAAAGTTCACGAATTGTCGCTAGATTTTCTTTTCAGCATCTTCTGCAAACAGAGCCGTAAACATACAGCATTTGAGGACAAAACTGGTAAAAATCAAACGCCACACAGCTGCTCTCGGGCTCTGGGGGCTGTCATGAAGAACTTTTCATAGACTGGAAGTGAGGAGAATATGAAAAGAAAGACAACGGCACCACAAATGTCGAAATCAGCAGCGATGGTGACAGCTGCAGTCGCAGGTGACGCTGACATTCCCAATTTACAATATGTTGATTAGATAGATACATTTCTATGATTACTATGTATCCCAAAATAATTATCTGGCATAGTTACATATTTTAATAACTGGGCTCCACAAATCAATACATTGAGTGAGTTGCTGTGTTTCATATTACATTACGGCAGGTTACACTGATTCACTAGCGTCACTCTTTAACCGGGTCACTGGGAGTTATCCGGATGCGCCTACACACACACACACACACACACACACACACACACACACACACACACACACACACACACACACTTATATCTTTGTGGAAACTCTCCATTCATTTCTCTTTTAAAACTGATTACCTTAACCCCTACCCAGCCCTATCCTTAACCATAAATAACCAAACTAAATACGAGACTTTTTGCATTTTTAATTTTTTTTTATTGCATTCACTCATCTTTGTGGGGATCTGAAAAATGGTCCCCACAACGCTAAAATAAAAGGTTTTAATTACATTGCGGGGGACATTGTAATATAATGTAATATACAATGTAATATAAGCCTAATCCACACACACACAACACACACCATCATCATCGTCATATCATTCAAAAACAGTTTGAAGGGAGAGTACGTGGGTAACTCAGCCGAGCGATGTTGTGTTTCACAAATGGCGCAGATGCGCCATCTGGTGGTAAAATAAGCAGAACAAAACGTGTGAGTAAAACTTGCAAGGTTTCTTACAGCCCTAACCTTAACCGCAAGTATTTTTAGTTTTTTTTGATTGTATTCTCAGATCTTTGTGGGGACCTGAACAATGGTCAAGGTATGACCCATATGAACAATATAATATAAATCTAATCCACACACACAGACACGTTTGTATTCATATATTTGTGGGGCCTATCCATTCATTTCAATGGCCTTAACCCGAATCCCAACTAAGACAACCTCAACCCCTACCCAGCTCTACCATAACTGTATGATTGCATTTCTGACTGCATTCACAGATTTTTATAAAACTGAGTTTCACCTAAAAATATGTCCCCACAAGGTCCAAATAACATTTTTTTTCCCCATTGTGGGCACATTTGGTCCCCACAGTGTAATACATACATGACCACACACACACACACATACACACACACACACACACACACAACATCACGCTTACACCTACAAGCACTGGAGGGAATGGATTGAGTTTTAACAGCATAATACAGCCTGAATTGAAAAAGATACTGACTCGAATGGATTATAGGGTATCTTCTGTAAATCCTGGCTATGGAAAAATGAAAGTGTGTGCGAGATATAACTACTGCTGTCTAACATTATTGTCTCTGCCTTTTTTTCCCAGTGTTGTGTCTGCTACTTTGAGCCAAAGACTTCAAAGCGAGTACTTTAGGGTATAGAATTATAAATTTGTGTTACCAGTTGGTTTCTGGACTTAGGAAATTTTCTTTTACCTTTTTTTTTTCCAGGAGGCTGTTATACGAAACAGGAAAAACATGGATTAGTAGTAGCTTTCAGTTCTGCCACTAGGAGCACAGGGCACACGTACATGCAGCAGACATCATGAGGAACGCCCCAGTCTGGAGAAGATTTTGGCCTAATATTTTCCCACCCTGACAGGGACATCTGTTAGTGCTTGGAGCCTTGGACCCAGTGAGACTGAACTGGTGCCAGTTTCCATCTATGTGGCCCTGGCTACAGAACGCTGGCAGGAATAAACCTCATTTTCAGGCACTGTGCATTCATTTCAGGAATGAAAGTAGGCCAGTCTCTGGACGAGGGCCCAACACTGTCCATAAGTCTGCCTTTGTGTCAGTATTACATTCTAGAAAAAGAAAGAAGACCACTGATAAAAGAATCTGACACATAAGGCAGCTGTTTACGATGCCAGGTAACTTATAACGGATTCTCTCTCACCTGAAATTGTGAGTAAATGTAACAGAGTAGTGTGATATGACAGACTTCCTGAGAGTGTACAACAACAGCCACGTGGATTGTTCATGTATGACACATTAAAGAAAAGAATTAAATCCTCACTAATGTTCTGTAATGCCCGTAAAAATGAATGTGGGTGAAAGGTGAAATGTTTTACTCATCATGGCTGAATGGAGTGACACCGAAGTTCTATTCACACCT
>JAODJU010000039.1:17068358-17093984 GCA_026776725.1 Gnathonemus echidnorhynchus | reverse complement strand
GGGGTGGGGTGGGGTGGGGTGGGGTGGGGTTTAGTACTATGGGGTGCTGTGTGGCTCAGTGGGTTGGGATTCTGTGCCTGTGATTGGAGGATCACTGGTTCAGGTTTCTGGGTCGGCCGAGTGGTTTTACCAACGGGCCTTTGAGCAAGACCCTTAACCTCCAATTCCTCCGGGGACCGGCTGACCACATCATTTTGGATAAAAGTGCTAAATAGTAATTATCAGAATGGAGCTGATTTCAATAAGGTCTGACCTCTGCATATGTCTTCTGTTGTTGTAGCTCTTTAGCTTGTAGCCTGAATATCTTAAATTAGGCAGGAAAACTGGGCAGCAATCGCTAAAAGTTAAAACGATTACTCAACGTGTGAGTGTGACAGATTTCCATGACGTTGGCCGGTCCGGTTGTCTTTTGAAACGAAACATCATCGAAAACCTTCTGGCAAATAACGGGGCGTCTAATCCAGAATGAGGCAAAAAATCTGCCGGCTTTTCAAAGCGCTTTCCCGCTCCTTGCTACCCTTATTTACATCAATGCGGGATTCTTCTGAAGGAGAGGAAGAAAGGAAGAGGCTCCGTTGTGAGGGAGGGCTGGCCCAGTTACAGGCCCGCCATGCGCCCTGAGGGAGCCCCTTCCCCTCGTATCCCCCTCACCATGTACTGACGCCGAGCTACACTACCAAAGGCCCATGTTGCAGGATGTTGCCCTCTGCACATCCTGCTTTATTTTGGATTGTGTGTAGAAATAGCAGCAAATAGTATCATGTTGCTGGTGCATTTCTGCTCACCAGCACAATTACAATTACTCAGTAGCTAAATTACTTATTTTGTTGCAATGGATGACCTAAACCTTAACTAAATTAACATAATTGCACTGAATACACACAAAACACACCAAATAAAATTGCACATTATATTGAAAATATTTTTCCAGTTAAAGCACCGTTTATCTATAATTGCAGTTACATTTAAATATCCAATTAATACTTCTTTTTATTGTATTCATTGTCTTCCTTCTTCGTCAATACACGAATGATCTCTGTCATACAAGCATCTCACGTACTTTTTATATCAGTGAATGTAAGCAGTTGCGATTCTTTGCCACTAGGGGGAGGTAAAGACTAAAAACTGGAACGTTTGTAAACTGAAGGTCAACGCGTGTTTCAAGACGGTATGAAGTGACTGTGATGATAATAAAGAAAATATTTTCGTTAAAGACGCCGTGTAATTACAAAGGTCATTTGTGTGGGCGCGTGTATGTGTTTCAGTAAGGCTATAACAATGGGCAAAAAGATGTATAAGAGAATAATTGATAGCAGTTGTCTGTAATCGGTAGGGGACGCTCCATACAAGTTAATATCTTTTTTATTTTTAATATGATGACGTTACTCTACTGTCACCTGATTAACGCCGCAATCGAAAAAGCGATATATTACACAATTAGTTTGTACAGCTAGACGGACAAGGGGTTGTGTGTGGGAGAGACGTATACCTAAGACAGGCCCAGGTAACTGCGTTAAAGTCCTTAAAGGGACAGAGGAGATAATACAAAGTATGTACCGTTTGAATTACCCGGCTCCCCCGCTGAAAAACAAGCTTGGAGAAAAAAAACATGTAGGCCTAGAAGAAGGAAAAATGCAAACACATGCACTGTACATTTACACACTACGAGCATTTACATGTTACACACATTATTGTGACTATGGAATGTACTATTAAACGAAATTAAATCTTCGTGTTATATATTTGCGTGTGAGGTATCAAAGGAGGTTACTATTTGAAGCGTTGAGAGGATGAGCATGTCTGCTTTGGCGCTGTAGTACAGGGAAGGGTACAAATATAAAAAAACACAGAAAATGTTAATATACGTGTGTGTTTGCGTACCAGAGATATTATATGCTAAATCGTATAGTTTAATTGCATAGATTAATGTAATTAATTATGCTTTTCTAGGTTATTTTCCCACACAATTTAATCCTATAATGCCTTATAAGGCTTATAAGAACTCTTCATATTTTGAAGCACAAATTAGCAGAAAGGCCAGCTAGATTAAATATTTATCTTTGTGTTTGTTGCTTTTTATGATGCTTTATCCAAATTCAGTAATAATTGCACCACAATTTATAATCGGTATCACTGGCCGCCTGTGCATGTCCATCTGTATGTACAGGATGCTTTATATTTGAATTCTGGATTCTTCCCCTTCTTTTATCCCAGTGATATTAACTTTTAGTCCAAAGGAGCGTGTGTTAGATATATGTGTAGGACATTTTTATGTGTACACTATGTGGGTAAGACGGAGAGTGTGTGTGTGAGTGAGTAAGTGAGAGAGAGAGAGAGAGAGAGAGAGAGAGAGAGAGAGAGAGAGAGAGGCAGAGAGAGAGAGTTCAGTTATCTACTCCTCACATGAATGCACTCAGTTAACTGAGATCAGTCCGCAAACATGCTCTGGAAACTAGTAGAAAATGTGAAGTATGAAGATATTTATGAGGTAATGTTTTAGTCAATTACTTGAGATTATAGCGGTAGGACATTTTTATTTCCTACATGTTTTTTTAGTAATTCACACGGGAATGAACTTTTAAAAAATACAGTTTGACAGATTTTGTTAAACATCTCAGATGATGTGGCTGTGATTTATTTTCAGATTTTTTTTTATCTAGAAACTGCCAGAATGGAATGACGGAAAAAATCCACACTATAACAAGGTTATTTTGGCAGACGGAGTGTAGTTGGTCTTAAACGTCTGTATATTGTCATGTATTAGAATTTATACCTATTCTATGGAGCTTAGAACGAGAAACTTAATTTCTATTTGACGAAAAAAAAAATGCGGAGTATATTGTAGTCTAAAGACGTAGGAGGAAATAGGTCTATTTTATAAGAATGATTAAATATTCAGCAGAACATAATATTTTGACAATTAAATATCATTCTGAAAAAAGAGGACATTCACCAAGAATAGATGTTTAATTAATATCATATAAATAACAGCAAACAATTTCATAGGGAAAAAATGCTCATTTGTGGAATTATGAAGAATGATTTGAGTTTAATTCTTGTTTTACAATTGCATTCTGTTATGCGAACTGTTGTGCGAAGTGGCTAAATGTATTTATAAGTATGGCAAAAGAATAGTTTTAAAATTGCATGCTAGTTCATTTGTTTTATATGACATTTGAATTAAATTGTGATATTTACAATTTAATAACGGATTTTGAAATAAAAAGGGATTCTGAATACGATGATTGACAAAGGACCAAATGCGAATCGCTTAAGCTTACCGAAAAATAGCCTTCTTGGTAGGAAAGGAAAGGCCACGCGTTTGGATATAAACATAACGGATACGGAGATGGCGACGACCGCGGGAAAAAAAGCACAAAGACCTTTGCAAACGGCGTATGCGGGAGTGCGAGCCGCACTCAATGGACTCCGCGTGAGATTTTACAGACCCTTTAGTTAAGCTTGGCGGGGATCTGCGTTCAATAACCTCAAATACCTTCGCTTTCACAGCTTCTGTCTGGCTAATTATCAACTGCAAAATTGGGGATAAAAATCAGCACGCGAGACCTGTGTCCATGGAAAGTTTAACTTGGGAATATTACTATTTTGCCTTAAATATAGAAGTATTGTGTATTAAATAACTATGCATCATGTTATAATGAACTAATCTACTTATGTTTTGTATGCATTATAATTTAGATAAAAAGTAAAGAGATGACTTGTGTGTTTGAGTGAGTCGTGCGGGTCGTTTTCTGTTGTTTGCGAAGTTGAAGAACAAAGTACTTTCGCGGACTCCTGTCTTTCCATTCTACGTTAAATATGCAGGTCTGGAGGACGGCGGTTGTATTGCATATACGCTGGGTTTGTGCAAAGATTAAACACAAACGTTAAAGTTCAGTCGCGGTATGTTACCTCCAGAAGTGATTAAAATGTATTAATGCTGTGTGCGGATGTCACCTGAGCTAAATTTATTATAGGTGTAAATCTGTAAACGTTGAAACTAAAAGAAAAAAAAATCTTAATAATACATCAAATCGAAAGAAATAGAAATTTAATAAAGGTAACTTAAAGGTCATCTATATGTGTACGAATGAATGCATGCTTTGCTTTGCGTCGCCTTGTGCGCATACATGCATACTGAATATATACTATAACATATGTGTGTGCGCCTGTATGTATGTGTGTACAAATGTTTGCACGCGTCCGTTTTCCTGTTGCCTCTCACACGCTAAACTTTGCTAAAAGTCTTCCTCTGCCAGCCCCCCTTGTTTGATTACATCTAGTAATTCTCAGCTGAATGAACGTCATTTACAATAGCAGGGGAGCGCCAGAGCTGACTGCAGCTTCACGCTCCGTTTGTCCGCCATTCTCGCTTTAAGTATTCCTGTAATATTAATAGTCATGAATAACAATTATTATGAGGTGGTGTAGAGAAGCGGAGGGAAGGAGCAGGCGAGCAGTTCGACTCAAGCTTTGGATTGAAGAGGACTCTAGCTGAAACCTGAGACAAATATAACATTTATGCCCGAATAACACGATAACTGTTTAATCGCGATCTGGAGAAATAGTTAATGGAAAGTACTGGACACCGCAAAATATTTTTTCCTGCTACGCTGTATACACTGATTTCTTTCTAATTTTTATTGTTTTTGCTGTGAACAGACCGTCTCCCAGATGTTAGTCCATACTTATTCAGCTACGGTGAGTCGGGTCGTTGATGTTACTTTTTTAAACATTTAAGCACAATTTAAATTTCGCTTAGCTGGAATTATAAGTGCCGAAGTTAAAGCTGGTGGAGGATGGTCTGTTATTATTCATTGGTGCTTAGCGTTCTTATATCTTTTCGGTATATATTAGCGGGCGTCTGATGACAAAAAAAAACAACAACATTTATTTTCATCTATTTTTGACCAGTATACACACTGTTGCGTACAATTTATGAAGTGGCCTATTGCAAAATAGCGTATGCTTAAGCCCTCAATTTATTTACCGTAGTTTTAACATTAGGACACAATTGTTTTTGGTTCTGCTTGTGACGAGATCGCAAAAAGAAAATTTAAAAAGAATAGGGAACAGTGTCTTTATAATAAACGAATATTTTGGGTCATATTGCGTCATGGGCCTTGTACACTTCTTCTTTTTTTGCTTTTTTAACTGCAAGGTATTTAGTTTTACATCCCACTTTAATGTCTTTTCATATAAATGCATTGTATTTAGTTTGTGTCTGAATTACTGCAGTGTATCATGTGTAAAATATCCCCGTGCTCTGTGTTTTGAAGGACCGGCACGATGGAGTACCGAGTCACAGCTCCAGGCTGTCCCAGTTGGGCTCGGTGTCACAGGGACCGTACTCCAGCGCCCCGCCGCTGTCCCATACTCCATCATCGGACTTCCAGCCGCCCTACTTTCCGCCGCCATATCAGCCGCTTCCGTACCACCAGAGCCAGGATCCGTATTCCCACGTTAATGACCCTTACTCCCTGAACCCTCTACATCAACCCCAGCAACATCCCTGGGGGCAAAGACAGCGACAAGAGGTTGGAAATGAGACAGGCTCTTTACTGCCCCAGCCGCGGGCATCTTTGCCCCAGCTCTCTGGACTCGACCCCAGGCGGGACTATGCCTCCGTTAGGCGGCCAGACGTGCTTCTTCACTCGGCGCCCCACGGGCTCGAATCTGGAATGGGAGACAGTCTGTCGCTTCACGGCCTTCACGGAATGGAAGACGTGCAGGTGAGTGCTTCCACTTCCCTGTTTACATTTGCATCCCCTTTGCATGCTACAGAAAGTGAACGGCAGTGTGCCTATACATTTTAAGCGATATTCTGGTACTGAGATGTGCGCGTTTGCCTATGGTGTTTTTGAATATGGCCATTTTATAATGTTTCAATATGCATGTAATTTTGACCTACATTTCATTTTTCATTTATTAGTAAAGCACAAATATCAGATTTTCCGATTCTGTATTTCGAATTAATATACTACGACGATATAACGAAGATTCGCTTTGGTTTGTATTGCATATATTCTGGAATTCTTCGAAATGCATGCTGTAATACTCAGTCATAAAGAATGTCCTGGGCTTTGTTAACTGAGATTACAACTGTATTCTTCACCGCCCTGTTTGAAGAGGCCGGCGCGTCTGTCTTGACAAAAGTGTCAATGAAATTTTTAGCGACAAGTTTTCCTAATTTTCGTATTTAGTCCAAATTAAATCTTTACAATCCCCGGAGTGAGTATTAAATACCAACACGCTGTGTGAATATCTTGTACAGAAAACAGCAGGTGGTCCTAATTAGACAGAAAATCAGACAAGTACGCTGTCATTAACAAATCTTCAAAAAGGCAGCGTCGATCCTTCTGCAGCAAGTAGAGCAATTAAATTAAACATCACCACAATACATTTTATTTAAAATGTAATGCAATAAATATAAAATATTTCGTAGTCTTGATATATTAATCTTTATCTTGAACTACTATCATCATCTATGTAAAAGAATTAACTATTAATAGGCCTAGTTACAATTAATTATGACTTGTTATTTTTTAAGATGCTAGCGATTGATGTAAGAAATATTGCCAGACAAATGGCAGGTTGGGTTTGATAAAGTAAACACTAAAGCTTGTGTCTTGACTTAAATGCTTATTCCTGAAAACACACCCGTAGCACCATGCTAAAGCGAACAGGCCCGTATAACCGGCGTACGATTTGTGTCATACGGTTACTTTCACTTGTTATTCCTTTGACTTTTTTTTAACTGCTCTTTGTTTTACTCAATATTTTACTTTATACTTGACATTTTTATTGACAGGCACTCGCATTTGTGAAATCAGTATTTTAATTCATTTCACTTGTTAAACTTGCAAGCATTTCTAAAGCTGATCAATACTTATATTAATATTGGCCACTGTTGTATAAATAACGTCTCCTTCTAGTAAATGTAATGACAACGAGATTTGTTTTTACATCTTTTCGTTCCTTTCAAGTATGTCTTCGGTATATATTGCGTGGTCGAATATTAAAGAAAAATAAAATTTTTGGGTCTTAATAAGTAAAATTTGGCGTCTTTTCATTAAAATCCAGCGTAATGATGAAGCTTTGTCCGATTTGCGGCATCTTTCCGTTTGCAGGCCGTTGAGGACGCAAACAACAGTGGAATGAATCTTTTGGATCAGTCGGTCATTAAAAAAGGTAAGGCAATATAAATATTTATGGTTGGCGTACGACATAGAAAGGCTTTGACTTTGCTAGATTTTATAAAAATAGATTTTGTTGTTGTTATTGCTTGGCAATATTAACTGAATAAAATAAACGAGAAATAAACATTTCGGAAAATAACTTAAGCAAAACTACTCTGGATGTATTCTTCAATTAAAAGTCTAACTAATAATATTAATTGATTTTAAGTTTCCGTGCAACGTCATACATAACTTCTAGATAGACGGGTCTAAATTACGCAACTGTCAAGTAATTTTAGATGGTCTCATCGTGTTGCTATTCATTGCAGCCTTTCAGTCGGCGCAGCTACTATGACGTTTGCTACATAACTCTAAAAACCCCTTTCCTTTAAACATTTATTGTGTTTAAGTCAGGGATGCCAACTTGGTGGTTGAATGTGACCGCCGCGTTTGACAAATAACTTCACGTCAAAGATAAATATCGCATCAGTCAGAGTAACAGTTATGAAATGCAAAATGTACGCGCTTTCTGCATGTCGCGGTTTTTGTGCCATTAATCACTGTAGAAATCATTAGAAGAAAATGCCAGGAATGCACTCCTAACGAACGATTGGTCGAATTTTCGAATATATGTTTTAAAAGACTAAACCTTTTTATCGTGCACATAAACTACACCGAACTATAGAACAGGGCATGTTTAAATAATACTTTAATTATTAAACTGCAGCATTAAATACTACCATAAAATTAGGCCTATGTGAAATACGTTTCTACCCTTTATTTCCCTTTTAATTTGTATAGAACAGCGCGACTGGAAATCACGGGCCATTGTTAGGGAGTGATTATTTCCGAGGTAATTCGGGATATGAGGTCCCCGAAGAGCGAACACATGAGTGGAGTTAAAGTAGCCAGCCTGATAAATGTCTTTTTCATGTGGATTTCTCCTGAGCTCGTTTAGGGCCAATTTCCAGTATTATCCTCTGTTGAGCTGTTAATACAAAAGGCAGGGACCGTGACCTCTGCGGTCTCGCAGTCCTGGAATAGCCAGCGTCAAGACATTTTGCTGTTATTTAAATGTGATAATTATAACGACCGGTTATTTATAGAAAATTAAATAGATCAATAACGATGTATTCCTGATACATTTACTGCTCAATCTCAATTTGTTTTTTTTTTTTTGGTTTGAGATAGGCCTGAATACTCGGTAATTATATTAAATTTATCCAGAGCAGAATTTTACTAGATACATACGTTTTCCATATAATAGTTTTCTTTGACATTAGTGGTACGAAGAAAATCAAGACATATCAAGACAAGTAAATCATAAAGAAACTTGACAGTTTATGGCAGGTAGAGCTATTACACTAAATGGGCTTTAAAATATATTAGTGTGTGTCTGTATGTGGGATTTCACGTTTGATAAAATATGTTTGATGAGTCAACCATCCACCCACCCATCCGTTTTCTATACATTGTCTAAATGTTTGAAGTTGCAGATAAGCATCATATAAATTTAACGTTGGACAATTTTATGGATGCTTGGCGTGGCTCTCTTGGCACACACATCGCAATCTTGGCTTTAAAATGAGTTCACGATCATCATATAATTCATAATTATTGTTATTACCTCTTTGCCCTTATTTCATAAATCAACGCAATTACGGCTTTGTGAACCCGACACGTCATTTGCGGGAGGAGTGAAAACTTATTTTGTTTTGTTCCCTAATGAGTTTCGAAATTAAACAATTGCATTTATTTAGTAAAAGTTTTCCTATCAGGAGCAAGACTATCAACAACGACAATAATATTAATATTAATAATATTATTAATAATAAACATGTACATGTTTTTTCGTTTTCAACTAATATTCATTCAATCACCACTGCGGCTTAGCATTAAAATCTGAACTATACTTTAAAAAAATAACTATAGGGGCCTATTATTTCTGGTTAAGATTTAAATAGAAAAAAATGGAAACTCGATGTATCTACGGTTGCATTTGCAACAGCTTTTTGCGCAGAATACAAATTATTATGGGATTCAGGGGTTGTATAAATGAAATAACTGCAACTTAAAGTCAATGAAATGCGGCAACGTCGAGTTTATTTTTCTCGACGCGAGTGTTTTTGGGAATATTTCTCCGTCCGACTCGCCCTTCTCGCTTCCTTCTTAGTTCCCGTCCCGCATAAGAGCGTGGCGTCGCTCATGATGAGCAAAGACGGCTTAATTGGCGGCATCAGCGTGAACGTGAACGAGGTCTTCTGCTCCGTGCCCGGCCGCCTGTCCCTCCTCAGCTCCACTTCTAAGTACAAGGTGACGGTGGGTGAGGTTCAGCGGCGTCTCTCCCCACCGGAATGCCTCAACGCCTCCCTGCTGGGGGGCGTCCTTAGGAGGTAAGACCAAATCTGCCGCCAGTACATTTATTCAGGTATTCATTTTAAATCCATTCTTTACATACATCTAGAGAACATCTTTATACTGCATTGAGGGTCGTTTCAAAGTTTCCATAATGCATTTAGCATTCTCCTATTAGCAATTATGAAATAATGAGCCCAGAAATAAACTTATATGTAGGCCTATGTAGATACAGGAAAAAGCTGCTGTTTAAAATCCGCACGTCACCAGGTTTACCATGGTCGTATAAGAGGGATTAATCAGTAGGCCTATAGACTGAGATACATATTATGTTAATTTTTCTATTAACACGTATTGTAAGGTAAAATTGAAATGTTATATAATGAAAGACGCGCACATATTCCACATGTTTATGACGTGACGTTTTTGTCTTTATTTTGCAGAGCAAAATCTAAAAACGGTGGCAGATCTTTGAGAGAAAAGCTTGAGAAAATCGGTTTGAATTTACCTGCTGGCAGACGCAAAGCTGCCAACGTCACTCTACTGACGTCACTCGTAGAAGGTAAATATGTGACCGTCTCTTAATCCTATTTAATGCCATCGTGGTAGAGCCTGCTAATTCTCTCAAACATTCCTTTTAATTTGGCGAGACGTTTGTATGACCATATGTCTTTCTTTAAGAGAAAATAATTAACAGAATAGGCCTATATGAAGGCTAAACAAGAAATAAAATCGAACAAATATACACAATTTTACATAAAATTGGGATTAGGATCGGGTTATCTGTCCCGAACAAGGAGTAGAGAGATCAAAGACATAAAACATAAAAGAGCGCGCAGACTCCACATACATACATACACACTCCACATACATACATACACACTCCACATACATACACATTCCACATACATACACACTCCAAATACATACATACACACTCCACATACATACACACACGACGATGCGGGCCCACGTCTGCATTTCTCTGTGTGCATGTGTACAATGTACAAAATATATACAGATAGGCCTATCAAGTGTATTTTGTCAAAAATATTTTTTAAGGGAAAGATTGCAAAAGCACACATACAGGAACACAAATCATATTTATTTCAGGTTAAAACAGTATAAAAAGAAATATGTACGTTTTAGATTATAGCAAGAAATGTATCCAAGGCAGACCAGAGCCCTATGCTTTCAAAATATTTTCTAAGTTCTCAGATGTGTATTATTATTATTATTATTATTGAAGTAAATAATAATTACGGTTAGTGTACCGTGTCACAGTTCGTAAGGGGGAAAAGCCAAAACTATGTATGTGATGATGTCTATTGCTGGTATGATTATGCCACCCTTTGTATTTTTTACAGAGAATTCATTCATGCTGTCGAAGCGTTAAAAACGACCACATTCCATTATATTTGAATTCACAAAGAGTACGGTTTATGATTCATACACCGAAGGGAAAGTTCAGCGTACAACAAAACAGCAGTTTTCCCACTACACTGATGTAACCATGTGATCCTTTCCGTTCCCAGGAGAAGCGGTCCATTTGGCCAGAGACTTCGGCTATATATGTGAAACGGAGTTTCCCACAAAAGCCGTGTCCGAGTACCTGAACAGGCAGCACACGGACCCCAACGAGCTGCACTCGCGGAAAAACATGCTGCTGGCCACAAAGTACGTCCGTGTGCTGCGATACGCGGCTACACACTGTCTTATACGGCGAAACGTCCATCCATACATCCATTTTCTGTAACCCCTTGTCCTATTCAGGGACCGTGAAATGTATAAAAGACTCCATCGTAATATATTAGTTTGATACGGTAACATTAAAAAAATTAATCTTAGACATCTTATGACAGATTTTTAAAGTGGTTTATTTGACTATTTTATTTTAATGTGAATTTTGGGAACCACTATTGGCTGTTCCGTAAATGAAGCTTACAGGTGTATTTAATTAGACAGAACAGGACTTGTGTCATAGATTTTTTTTTTTTTTTTTTGTTATTTTATAAATTCGCTGGTGTAGTTCTCCTGTCAGATGCAGATCCACCCTGAACGTTTGAAAATTGCAGCTGTTCGCTTTCAGCCTAGCCTTGCGTTACCTCCCCCCTGTCAATCAAGCCAAGCCCCTGGCCTCGGGAAAATATTAACGTACATAACTATTTAATACGCTCTTTTATTGGTATTTCAAAGATCCTGTATTTTCTTAATATCAATGCTGGATAAAGCTGGAGCAGCGCAATAATGGAATAATAATAATAATAATAATAATAATAATAATAATAATAATTGGAGTTTAGATCGTTTGGAATTAACTTTGCATCAGTTTTATTTTAGTCTAATATTATATCTTCAAATTTTAAGTGATATTCTGCAAAATGTGTTGGACACGAGCACAAAATACATTTTAAAAGTGAGTCAGGTTTGCCCATTGGCTTCCTAAGGGGTCTCTGGGTTTGATCGGCATTTTCCTTTGGGTTATAATGCATGGATGCCCTGCTTATTTAATCGTTTGCAGATAGCCTGTCAAACGTTTGAAGGTTTAAGGTTCAGGGGTCATTTTGGTTCACTGAACAGTTAATTGCAGTGTCTTAAGGACTTAAACACATTTGGCTGACCTTTTATCATTTTCTTAGAGACCTCTTTTTCATCTCAAGTAACACTTCCAAAGGAAGGCGATCAATATGTTTGACACACACATTAAAATATTTATAAGGTAATACTTTAACCGATTAATAAAATAAAACGTCTTATTAGAAGATCCACGGATGATTCTGGAATGTTTCTGGGAGACTGTTGCATTTGTAAGGGAGGATTATTTGGATATTTCTTGTATTGTTTTGACATGTGACATGTGCTCCGTTTTTCGGCGGTGTGTGTGTGGCGTGTTCTGTTGGGCCTTCAGACAAGTCACCCTGTCCTGTATCTACATCTCCTAGGCAGCTCTGCAAGGAATTCACAGATCTGCTGGCCCAAGACAGGACACCGCTGGGTAACAGCAGACCCACACCCATCTTGGAACCAGGCATCCAAAGCTGCCTTTCCCACTTCAGCTTCATCACCCACGGCTTCGGCTCACCGGCCATCTGCGCCGCCCTCACCGCCTTGCAGAACTACCTGACAGAGGCCCTCAAAGGCCTGGACAAGATGTTCTTAAACAACAACAACAACAACAGCACGAGTCGACACACTTCGGGAGAGGGACCTGGCTCCAAGGCTGGAGATAAAGAGGAGAAACATCGGAAATAGATCACGCGAGCAAGAGAATCGCCCGAATCCTTTATATTCTAGCTTTAAAACATTACAGTTACTTTGGGGGAAAATAATGTGCTTGAAGAAGAATCAGAATTTAATTAAGAAGATGGAAGAGAAGAAAAAATAGAAGTTGCATACTGGTGACGGTTAAGCAGGTTTTGTATCCCGTTAAGTACGTTTAGATTATGATTTAAGCATTCTGTTAAGGATCTTCATGCAGGTCTGCCTGAAGAACATTCCAAGACGAAGATCTGCAGCTGCAGACTGGCCAAATCTCCAGTCTTTGTCCAGCTCCCTGTTGAATAGTGCGTGGATTTGTCAACTGCTCAAGACTCCAGTAGGAACGCAGGTTTCCGCAGCCACAGCGTAACCGGGCCACACTCCCGGTCAGGACCGCGTCACCGTGCGTCTGTTCCATGTCAGTTCACTCTGAGGCTGAGCCAGTCTCGGGCAGTCATCTGTGTCACTTTTCGGGGAATGCCACACATTTGCACTGTTCAGCAAATGTATTGGCCTTGTTCCAAAAATAGTGCCCCACATTACCAATGGTCTATGAAGTTAGGTCATTGAGCAGTATACAAACTGTATAAACACCCCGCAGAACATTTCCAAAGAGGGTTTAGGTCAAGTCATACCCACGGTGTGTGAACTTCATATGAAACTATTTGTTGACATCCTGAAGCCAATCTTTAATCGTCTGAACTGACAACCCATCGACGGATAAGGCTATGTCTTGGCATATTTGTGCATTTACACACAATTAAATACGTACTCCTATAGCAACTACGTTTTATTTGCTAGTGTCAATTTCCATTAATCTTTCCACTGCAACAGCCTTTAAAGATTTATCATTTACGTTCCTTCGAGGATCTAATTAATCGCCCAGAAGGGAAAGACACAAGCTTAAGGCTTGCGGCTTTGCGATGTCAGGAACACGGTTGAGTAAGAGCTTCCACTGACGCGTTTATGGCACGACATATACTTTAAAACCCAAGAAACTGCTTTAACGCGGTACTTATTATTATAAACTGCATGAGCATATGTGGACGTTTAAATGCGTCCGGCCCACGTTGTTACATTAACCACCTTAACCACGATAAGGAAGGCAATTTCAGGAAAGAAGGCCGGAGAATAGATACGAACAGGCCAAATTGCTTCGCGCCGATTAAAATCTTGAAATACGAAAAAAGAGGGAAAAAAACAGGCCCTGGTTTTCTGAAACATCTACACAGTTCAAATAAAAACGAGCAAAATTCCCATAGGATTAACAGTTATTTGCTTGTTTTGACTCAAACTGAAACTGCATTTTTAAACTTTCGATACCTTCGTTGTAAGGTTTTATTCTGACGCATAAATTAAATAAATTCGATTTAGTTTCGATTGAAACGGTTGCCGATTGTGCTATAAAAGCTTTTTTTAATGGCTATTACATTTTAAAAACACGCAGCTTGCCGAGTGTAGTTATTTAACTAAATATTTAGTATAATTACATTAGAAACAAATTGCCAAGCGGTGTTAAAACAGGCAACACACCGACATGGTTCCTAATTTACAGTTTCAGGTGCAGAACATGAATTTCTTCTATAGCCTATGTATTTATTAAATATTCCTGGGTGGAATACTGGTGAGGGGGTTCATTTAAATAAAATGCTAAATGTCTCAGGGGCAGCAGACGATTTCCCCACGCAAACAAATCAGAGTAGTGTCCAGTAATTTGTGTAACTTTTAGAAGATTTTATGCAAAAGACTAATATATCTTATTATTTATTTTTAGCTGGAGAAAATCTTTAATCTCCGAGTTTTCACAGCGTGGGCTCCTCATTCGTCATAAATCACGTCACCCAGACCATTACCTGCTAATGGAGAGAGTATACCTTGTAATTTAAAAGGCGACTTTATCTCTCATTTGGGTTCCTCCATTATTTCAATGTTTGACATTACAGTGACCTCTATAATTCGACTAAGTGTATAACTGACGGTGTGGTGAGTTTGTTATTTCTGAATTTTTAATGAGTAATGCTGTTACAACTGTCCATATCTTGCTTTCGAGTTTCTTCCTTTAAACCAGATAATCATGCACTTACAACCGAAACCGGATTTCGTCTGTCTAAAAATGCGATGATTATGTCCGAATGATTTCATTGTAGCTCACGATGACGTGAAGGACACTGATCTCTTGCCATTTGTTATCAGAGAGAATAGGACAAACGCATAAGCGAGAAAATACATAGACGTACATTTAAGTCCAATGCGAACCTTTCACACTTATGCCAGAATATATTGCTAAATGTCGTCATTTTATTGACCTTTACTGAAATCCAATATCTGTCGAACGGAACCTCCTTTTGGTACAGGTTATGGGAGGAAGCGACTGATATTTATGTTTGTACATATTTATTTATGCTTAATTTAATGGAAGTTTGTAAATATGGTGAGCAAGCAGTTTGGATTATTTATCTGTGACTATACCTCTGTGAGTGGGTGAAAACGCTTGACTTTAGATAGTATCCTGTAATTTTTCTGTTACTTAGACAAGTTGTTATGGTGGTGGGTAGAATTTGGTTCTTGTCCAGTGATTTCATTTATATTAAAATAATTATAATAAACTTCGTGTTTTACCGTACATGTTTCTGTTTAAAATGTTGAATTTCCGCATTGTAATATTGGGCAAGAACTCCGCAAGCGCACTACTGCAAAATTAAATTAAACACAACAGCTTTTTAAGGATAACGACGAAAGCGTGTAACAGAAGGACACCGTTTCATTCGGCCTGTCTGTTTCCGGTTATATATAGGCCTATGCGTGTTTTAGAAACATTAACATTTTAAATACATGAACGTGTTTATCAACTAGTGGGTGAGTTTACTTAGTCTTGAAAATAGAATATAAAGGTTTGTTTTTCGATTCTTTTCTAAACAATTATATAGGTACTTTTCTAAGATTCATACGAATGGTGCAGAAATACGGTATCAATTTCAAAATACAATTTTAAATGAATAATATGCTTACGTATCTAAAACGGACATAACTATGCAGCTTATATATAGACTATTTATTTGAAGAGAAGACTATCATCGCGCACTTCCCTCTCGGAATGAAGAGCGACATATTATATATGATCAGAACGTAGTCTAAACTTGTTTTGCACCAAATAAGTAATCTATATGCTTATTTAAAATAGCTAAATATTGTTATATCGCACGGAAAGGCATATGCAAGAATGTAAAGAGCCACGTATCGCTGGACTTGAAATTTCTGCGCACATCACAAAGAAGGTAGGATAGCTAAATAGTCTCATAATATAAATGCAATGGAAGAATAACGTGGAAAATGAAAAGGCCACGAACAATGTGATTAGTATTACGAAATTCATTATGCATAACATATTTAAATGATCTTTTGCCTGTAGGCTTCCGAAAGTAAAATAGCAGAAATACTTTGCTTCAGTTAGGACACATCTCAGTCTGGCATTTATCTCCGGCGTGTTACGGGATAGACTGGGATCCACGTGAAACAAAGATATTTATCTTAGAAAATGCCAACGCAAGCATATGGCATATATTCTGATAAAATCATCAAAAACAGTCAATCAAACGGGGTTACAAAGACTACATAGCAATATACAAACGCTCTGCACTGTCTGTCAGAAATGTCATGACAGCGCCTGTGAACAAAAACTAAAACCGAATCCGTGACCCAAAACTGATCCCGATTTTAAAAGAACAAAGAATTTGCCAGGTATAAGCTATTTATCAGCATTTGATTGTTTCCCGTCAAATGATATTTGAAATGAGAATTTTAAGCTATATCTATACAAATGCAGTAAACAATGTAACTATTAATTAGAGGGAACAGTATGTTAAATAATAGGTATTAGTGCCGTGTAATTAGCCAACGTGTGTGTTTGCTGGGCATGTATCAACTGAATGCGGGTCTTTGGGATTTTGAGAACTCATCTTATAATGAAAACTGTCGCGATGACTTGTACCTTTCCCCCCGCCTTGAATGAGCGACTTAACGGGCAAATTCAATAGAAAAAGCGGCTGGCCTGCGGCTTCCACCATGCGACTCATCAAGCGGAAAGTATTGTAACCCAGGTGCTGAGTTCAGCAGCCACATGTCCGCAAGGGGAGAGATATTTTTACAATGATTTGAGTAGCAAGGAATTGCATCTGGTGTCATATTGTGGACCTCAGTTGACAATATCTACACAAATCACATTGAGGGCTGGTGAATTTAGTGAACCGTTTGTTTGATAAACCTGAATTGAGTAGTTCACACAAGTAAAACAACACGATACAACGATTAACAGTATTTTTAGAATGGATATTTTCTAGAGCAAGTAACAACAACAACATTAACTGTTATTATTATTGTTAATAATAATAATAATAATAATAATAACAACAATAACAATAACTTGATTAACCTGCTCTAGAAAATTAATAAGGCTGCAAAAGGAATTATTAATGATAATCATATTTAATGTAAAATATTTGTTTGCTCTCGTAGCATTTGAATGTGTGTTTAATGACAACACCCCCCGTGACGTTTATAGATCTTAGCGGTGAGATTTGAACAAAAACTTCATGTGTCTTGACATACACCCACAACAAATAACGAATAAATCAACAGCCATTTGATTTGACCCAAACTAATAAAAGGATTCCCACACTTCAGTCCGGAAAACCATTAAAAGTAATACATTATATATTTGTTTTTATATTTATTACCATACTCCATTGATATTATTCCACATTATTCTGTATTGCACTGTTCTGGGGTATGCTATACTGCACGTTAAACTATGAAGTTAAACTGCAATGTTAAACTACAGAATATGTCAGGTTCAGTATGGGCTGAACCCAAGAGGCGCAGTCTTATATTAAAAAGCGCACCAAGCTAATTTCGGTCGGTTCAGCCGTATAGATTGTGGAATTGAGGTTTTAGGTGGAATCCTTTTAGCGGTAAAGAATGAGCTTTGTGTCTCTTGTTAAAGACGTGTCCTTCAAGGCTCCTAGTTTAAGAACAAACTCCCTTAGTATTCTGTCGAGCAGTGGGCTGTAAAAGGCGTTATCCATCCCAGCACGCAGCCAAGTGCCGTTCGAGAGTAATTCCAGCTCGCGGCACCGGCCCGGGGGCTAGGCAAGCGTGCTCCCTAACTGATCAACCTGGATATTTCATTATTCATTAATTTACTGTTTAACAAATCCCACTCATTATCAGAGGTAACGCTTGGCAGAGCCCAACAAACAGTAGCAGTTGGTGTCAGGCGTGGCGAATTGTGCTGTTTGATCCCGGGCTGCTTTTATTCAGCATCACAAACTGAGAAAGAGCCCATGAATAATGAAGAGGGAAGCCGTGTCTGAGGTGAAAACCGTGACAGCGTCCTAACAAAAACATTTCGCTTATTGGGGGGGTTTATTGGCCGATCTGGCGGCCGCTTTAACGCTTCGTTGTTAATGTCGCATTGTTTACCGAACCGAACGAGGCAGAGCTGAAACGGGGAAATGCCAGTTAAGTGGGAAACTGGCCCGTTTGAGGAAGTGCCCAGTAATACTGCCACAGTTTCACTAACACGCATAATTTAATTAAAACAGATAAATCATTATTTATACAATTATTTCTAATTTTCTCTATCATAAATTAATAAAATGGTAAGACATACCCTCAGGGACCACAGCTATTGACGTTCAATGATTATGTAATAATTATAATTAACCATCCTGAAGAAATACACACAAATGTCTGTTTATTATTGTAGAAGATCTGTGGAAATGTACGAGGGCCGCGTCCAGGGTCAGGCTTTGCAGTTCTGTGAAGGCCACAGAACCAGATCCCACAAGCTTCTAACAGAAACAACGGATTCAACCAGGTCCATCCCGAGGTTCCCCACTGGGTTTAGAAAATGTCTGCAGTAAGTTGGTGGCCCCGCTGCTTACCCACAATCCTCCTTTGTGATCCCAGCGTATGCTTTCCGGCTGTCGGTAATGAAAGACACAATTAACGTAAAGAAACTCGACAACCTGATGACAGAAAAACACCTTTATTCAGTATCCTACCTGTTCGTACCAATAACACTGGCTATAAACTTCATTCAGGTAAAGAACAAGCTTATGTATGAGGTTTAAAGGTAGCTTACAAGATACTGTCTAATATTTGGAGAGAGAATAAATCCCCCCCTCCACCCAAGCCTGAAATTAAAATGACTTTTAGGGACAAAAAAAAGCCACCTGAGCCAACTTTCCTACAATCTGAGGGGCAGCGTTGCTGTTAGAAATTACTTTCTGAAAACGCTGTATTTTGGATCGGTAAAAGGTTTATTTCATTTTAATAATAGACGCAGAATATTTATTTTTCCATGTATGGTCCATCTATAGTTTAATTCGGACGAATGTAAACAAGCTGTGTATTCGCTGCTATTTTTTCTGCAGGTAGCCTGGCGGTTAAGGACGTGGATTCGGAACCCAAAAGGTTGTTGGTTCGGGTCCCGGGGGGGGTCTGCTATTGTACCCTTAAGCGGGTACTTAACCTAAATTACTACAGTAAAATATCCAACAGTAAAAAGTCGTTGTAAAACCGTTATAGAAGACCTCAGTGCGGTGGTGTCAGCCAAGGAAGTTAAGAAACACGTTCAAAAAAGAAAGATTTACACAGAATAACACACCTTTTTGCCGCGGGGACTGGGTGGGGGGGGGGTCTGTAATTTTAGGCAAATAGCTAAAAGAATATGACCTAGATGAATACAGAAATTTATCAAGTCAAATAATAATAATAATAAAAATAATAATAATAAAAATAATAATAATAATAACCTACTTAAAGTGTGAAATTCCGGGAAAGAGAAAGTGCAACATTCACAAATTACATGGCTAAAGCGATCAAAAAGGGACCAGCAAGGAAACCATTAAAAAAACCGCTAGGTCCGCGTCGGGAATAAAAGCGGGCGATCGGCGCAGTTCGCTGCGATCCGTCGGCCGCACCCCGCCCGGCGCCGGTCAGTCCTGCTGCAGGAGGTGCGCTTATCCGCTGCTCCCGGGGCTGCCTCCCCCACCCCCGCTGGGCTGGTTTAGGATGAATCCCGGCTGTCCTGTATTCAAATGGAGCTTCGTGCAGGCAGGGTGATTGGACTCTCAGCGCCCGAGGCGCAACATATGCTTCTTCCCATCACTTTAATAGGAATTAGTTCTGCAGACAGCTCTGGTCAAACGTGCATCATTCACTCTCCCGTCGCATGGTAATAACAAGGCGGGAAATCACAAACGATACACAGCATTTTGCTTTCCATTCTAAAAATTAACAATAAATTACATATGCCTCCTTTAATTGTGTGCGCGTGTGTGTATGTTGGGGTCGTTAAGGATAATCTCATATTGAACATTTTAATTTTTATTTGCTGCCTGTAGGACCCGATTGGGATGCTGCACTAACCTTTACTGTCTCCTTTAAGAAACTCAGGGTCCTAGTGCCCAACTGACCTAAATTCAAATTCACTGCATTTTACAAGGACATTAATTGGCCGTTATGAAATAGTAAGCCGGACTGGGGTAGAAAAGCCTTGTGCTTAGATCCCATGTTTTCAGGTTGCGAGAGTGTGCTGTCGAAAAGATACATACAGTGACGGGGTAAAGACTGAGATCAGGTGACATGCGGGTATTTAAAGTAAGGTAAGGCGGCAGTGAATTTGATATGGGGAAGTACGGCACCGGGAGCTTCTGTAAATCGAAACAAATCAAATGTTCTCACCCCGCTTTTGTACACAAGTAAAACTGAGAGACACTGCAGTGAAAAAGGCCTTTGTGTTCAGACCTGCGGAGTCACTAAGCAGGAAGAAGGACGGGGCACGTGCGCCCGATCGCGGCGGCTCGGCTTGCGTTACACGCTCCGAAACATGTCAATTGCCATGGCCGTAAAACATGCAGCCCGATGCAAGGAGCTTTAATGGTTTACGGTTATATCTGGTGTAACCCACACAAGCGCATGAAGACACGGCATATTTGCATTTTTTATGTTTTCTCTTCAGCAAATACTTTCTTAGAAGAAACAATTCTAAAGCTGGTTATACCTCTAGTAGGAAATGCAGGAGATAGGAGGATCCGGGAGCCGGTGATTCAGTTTCTTCCGTTCTGGTTTTTTTTTTTTTTTCTTCTTTTTTTGGAACATTCTAGGTGCACAGTGTAACCCTTAACTCACTCACATGGGTGGGTATTTACCGAAAAGCTTTGTTCATCTCTACAGAAGTGAGCGCTGCCAATCCAGGGCTTAAGCATAACTGCTGCAGGACTCCAGCCCCGGGCATACATCGCTAATGGCTTCAGGGCAAGTGTCATCAAAACCTAATCTATTCACGGGATGATCTCGGTGTTGACTGCGAAAAGTATCTATCTGACACATGCTAGGCTTTTTGTAATAAATTTAGTATTTTCCTGGCTTGGTGCATAATGTTAGGTAGCTTAATCCACAATTAGTATGATTCAGTTCCCTGTAAACAACACAGTCTAGACTTAGGATATTATGTAGAGCGATTCTAATACTCTATCAATTTCCAGAGTGCCGAACAGAAGACAGAACGGGAGGATGCCTTCATTATAATAGGTGAAATTTCTTAAAAGAATAATGTATTTTGTGAAACATTTTTGACTCTCCTTTCACTTTAACATAGATCAGATCTGAAATATTCGCTTTTGATGTCAGTGTGTGAAAACTGCGGCAAATAAAGGAGTTGGTTTCCGGCAGAGTGCAGGTAAAAGGGGCCTCCTTCCATCGCCCGTCGGTGACGAAAATTAACGCGATGCGTTTTTGGGGGCGTTTCCCTCTGAATTATGACAATGAGCTAAAACTAAAAAAATGCTGATTTTGCCAAGCAATCTGAATTGTTTAAATGAATCCAAGGTTTCCTGTGGAATTAAAGACTCCCAGCATAAAAAACATGTCTGAGCGGGATGTGAAGGCAGTCCTGACATGCAGGAAGCACACAAATGCAACAAGAAACTGCCAACCAGCAACAAACAAGCTGCAGAATAACGTTCCCGAGCTCCAGAGCCACAGCGAGGTCTTCTTGTGGGTGTTGGTTTCATGCCAGCACCAAAAAACCCCAATTTTTTTTCTTTGACACAAATGATCTTAAATCTGCATTTTCCCAGCTCTTTAAAAAGCCAGCAAATTAATGTTTTGTGGAAAAGTAATAGGGTCACAGCAGTAAAGAGCAGTACTTTATACACAAATGATGCAACAGCGTTCTCATTCTGAAAAAGACCGTGTGCGTCTACATCGCCGTCATTCCTGTTGGCTCTTGAGATTCAATCTAAAGTTTCAGTCACTGTAGTGATATTATAATTGTATCTGTGTTTTTGTTCCTGAATTATAATTTAAACTACATTTGGAGTTTATTGCATTTATTGTAACTGTTGAATATAATGACAATAAATTAGCTCCATTCAAGGTATTTATGTTAAAATAATGGGTAGATTTTATTGTATATTTGATATATTCTATATACTGTATATTTTATACTTTAACATACTTTTACATGCATCTGCTTGTTTTTTGTGATGATTTCATACTTCGGTTAATTTAGTGGTAAACTAGATAATTCGCTTTAGTAATTAAACACATAGAGATGTGCTTTCTTGTCCATCTAGTAACGAAAAGCACATATGTTTAGCAAACATTGGCCGGAGAGTATATGATCATTGGGGGTTAGGTTCAGCTTGCTCACACGACGCTATGAAGAACTTCCTGGTGTACCCTTACACAGTGCCCTGCCTCTGCTTCTCCTCTGTTTTTCTGCGGTGTTTCCCTGGTCTTTTCGGACCTGCTAATCATTAGCTCTCGTATGCTTTTTCTTCCGGAAGATGCCTACTTGTAGATCAGGGCCCACGGCAGGTAGAATTGGACCAGCACAGCTCCTCTTTGCTCCGTGCACTGTTCAGATTAACCGTTATGGCCGTGGCGCCGCACGGCGGCTGCTGCGGTTTTGCCCCATTAGATCTCAGTGCGGCTCTGAGTGGATACAGTAGTACGGGCTCGGTCTTGGTTTAGGGTGCGCTGCCTGATTGGTTATGTGCTCTGTTCACTTCTCTTGAACTTGCCTGGGATTTTTCACTCCCATGTGTCCTTTGCTCTGCACATGCATGTGCTGACAATTTGGGGTGCATGAGTACAAAACGTCCTGCCTCGTTCTCCTGACAGCCTGACAGCTTCCCAGCGCTGGCAGATTCCCGCCCCCTCCCCCGGGCAGCACGTAGGCTCCCAGCTCTGGTTGGAATGACACTTCACCCAAAGTTCACCAAGACGCACACTCATAGTCATTATGTATCAGAATCACGCCCATTCTCTTAATCCAGGAAGATTAAATGCTGATAACAAATGAGATGTTTACAAGCACCTCTTTTGTTCCTAATGACTTAAGTGTTCTGGAAATTCTTCCTTTTACCTTTAATTGTAGCTATATTCCTGCATAATGACAGTGTTGCAGTGAGGATTAACTCCTGAATTACAGACTGGGGCCTGTGTGCCTGCTCACAGCCGGCCTGTGAGTGATACTTCCACTTGCTGATCGCTCGCTTCTTTAGTGGAAGGGCAGGGGGGTAATCAGACAGGGAATTTGTGTCGTACACATGTATTCATACGACAGTAGGGCAGCTATTTTAATATTTTTATTATTACTTTTCATGTTTTACACGTAAAAGATAGGATACGCCAATAGATCTGTGTAAAGCAGCTAATCACAGCAGCAAACACGTATCTCTGTGTGGCCATGCGTGTGCCTGTGTGTGTGTGTGCCTGTGAATGTGACTGTGTGTGTATGTGCATGTGATTCTGTATGTTGATGCGTTTGTGTGTGTCTGTGAATGTGACTGCATGACTGTGCGTGTATGTGCATTTGTCTGTGTGTGCCTGTGCATTTGTCTGTGTGTGCCTGTGCATTTGTCTGTGTGTGTCTGTGCATGTGATTGTGTATGTCTGTGCATTTGTCTGTGAATGAGACTCTGTGTGACTGTGTTTGTTGATGCATTTGACTGTGTGTGTCTGTGAATGTGACTGCATGACTGTGGGTATGTGCATTTGTCTGTGTGTGTCTGCATTTCTCTGTGCGTGCCGGTGCATTTGTCTGTGTGTGTCTGTGCATGTGGTTGTGTATGTCTGTGCATTTGTCTGTGAATGTGACTGTGTGATTATGTTTGTCGATGCGTTTGACTGTGTGTGTCTGTGAATGTGACTGTGCATGACTGTGTGTGTATGTGCATTTGTCTGTGCGTGTCTGTGCATTTGTCTGTGTGTGTCTGTGAATTTGTCTGTGTGTCTGTGCATTTGTCTGTGTGTGTGTCCCAGGTTATCCCAGAAGAGTTACCAGGTTATTCCAGAGGATTGACTAGGTAATCCCTAGAATAATTAGATTATCCCAGAGTAGTGGAGGAGGAGTGACCAGGTTACCCCAAAGGAGTTACCAGGTTATCCCATAGGAATGACAAGGGGGATATTCCATGAAGCAGGGTTTCTTGCTTAGCCTAATAACTTGTCAGATTTAAGGGAGTCTGAGCCTAATGTTAGTAAATGAAGATAAAGTACATTTAGCCCAGACTACCTTAAATCCAATAAGTCATCCGGCTAAGCAAGAAATTCTGCCTCATGGAATACCCCCTCAAGTTATTCCCCAGAAATTCAGCACCTCTCCTGCGGATTGGAGCAGCAAAGGTCAAGTGAGATGTTCCCCTGCAGAGGCAGATCTAAAGGGCCTCAACAAGGTGCCTGAACCGGAGGTTCTGGTATTTCTCAGTGAAAGGCAGCATTTCAAAGATGTTGCCATTTACTTTAACTTGGGCTAACAAAAATCAAGACTTCTTGTGCATTTCCAGTGACGGCATGCATTTTACCCTTGCAGTTCTGCAATGGTCCAGCAGGAAAGCAACATTTCCCCCATAGCTTGATAGGATTTGAAATATACTTTTATTATTATAATTTAACAAGGTACCTATTCTCAGTTTGCTGCCCTTTCCTTTATTTCCGAATAAAATATATATTAGTTATGTGAGCGACATGATAACAAATAAGGTGGATCCTTTTATTATTCATCGACGTCACATGGTTATTATTAGGCCGGAGTGGAGAAAACCCGGTGGCCCATTTAAAAGCGGCACAAAACAGAGCCATTCATTTGCGGGAACGAGTTTGCCGTGAGCGTTCCGGTGCTGCAGCGAAGCAGCTGTCGGGACCCTTTCCGAGAGTTTTCTGGAACCACATTTTTGCCGAGATAAGTTACGGGTCGGGCCCAGAGCGGAGACCTGCCCGTCGACGGGTTCCTGGGACCTCGTGGTGCCCAGAAACGTCCGTGAGAAATAAATTAGCAAAGTGCCATAAAAAAAAAAAAAAAACGGCGTGCAGAAATGCGAAGGCGTTCGGCGCTCTCGTTTTGATGATTTTGAAGGCGGGTGGCTCGGCGCCCAGCCCGAACCGCCCCGATGACGAGCTCGCACACGACATGCGCTGAGTGCGAAGTGTGAATTAAGGCTCTGATTATTATAACTATGAATGGTGGTGCAGTTTGGCTGTGCTCCATTGTCTCTGAACAAAAACATTTTGGAGTAGCTGAGACAACGCATCACGCGATCTCTACTGGCGTCCGCTCCGGACCGGTTAGGGTTACTGAGTCAGCAGCAGGCCTTTGGGTGGGGGGTGGGGGGGACTCATCTGTATAGATTGATAAACAGATGCTAAGGCGTTGTGACAACGCCGAGGACAGCAAGCTTGGGAAAGCAGGCCAAGGTTATTCATGGAAAGTGCAGCAACGCCGCCCCCACCGCCGCCCCCCCTCGCCCCAAGCGCCGAGCGCACC
>JAODJU010000039.1:17035089-17049293 GCA_026776725.1 Gnathonemus echidnorhynchus | reverse complement strand
GGGGGTATATACTGTAGCTTCTGCACTGAACCAGCTTATTACTTTGTTTCTGGTGGTTTTACTCTGGTGTTGGTATGTAAGTTATGTAAGAAGTACTTAGATTCTCCACATCCTTCCTGCATATGCATGTATACGTTACAGCTAAATAATTGGCTAAATCATTAGGCTGAGCCATGTGCATCCAATCAGCGGCCGGAGATAAACAGCGTCTTTGTTTCTGGTGTGTTTGGGGAGGGCGGAGGGCCGTTTCAAAGCAGCCCGGCCGCATGTCCGCCAGAGACATCTCAGGTGCTCTGCTCACGTTCCTCCGTTACATAACGTGGTGATTTTAGGTCAGGTCATCCCTTTTAAGCTGCTTCCTCCTCGCTGAATCGATCCTTTCAGCAGCGATGCCTTGGGGTGCCTTTTGTCAATTATAACCCCCCCCGCCCCTTCTCTTCCCCACGAATTCTTTCCCGAATTCGCTCCATATGACCCCCCTCTCACGGTGCTTTGTGATTCGCTGGCCTCCAACCCTCTCAGGCGTTTTTGTTTGCTTGGAATTATGATTATGTTTCACATATGAAGATACCTCAGTCCCTTTGTTTTGGTTTGAGCGTTCCAAAGCTGCCCATTTGTTTTGTGTTTCCCAGCTGCGAAAGGAGATCCAATCCTCAAAAGACAGAGCCGTATTCACACTTTGATATCAAAAGCAGTTATGCTTGTTGAAGGTGCCGTGTTGTTATTAAATGATAAAATGCGGAAACCGTGTGTCTATGAGATGCGGTGATTCTTTAGCTTCTTAGCCTCATATGTGATGAATCAGAATCAGAATGCTTGTATTCAACATGTACAAAAAAAGTGCAAGGAATTTGTTTTGGCGACGGAATGGCTGTATAATTTATCCATACTGTTCACAACAAAAAATACACAAATACAAAGATACATAAAACAATCAATAGCATAAAATCACAGATACAGACAGAGGATAAGAAGATGCAGTATTAATAAATAAACAAATAAAGGTGTAGGCGTAAATAAGGGCGATTCGTATTTTCTATTTCCAGTGAAACTGTACTTATTGAAACAGCAACAACAATATCCCGTGGAATATGGCTGTCAGTCCCTTTATGTCTGCTTGATCAATACCTTCTTTCAGTCAACAGAGAAAATAAACGTTTCAGGACCTTTACATGTTTAGTTTTTATCAGCTTCTCGTCTAAATCGTTATATTCGCACACTGACCCCACTGCGGCACATGCACCCCGCCAGCCCTGCCTGTGCTCCATATATACGCCTTATTTCTTAAAACCAAAATCCTCAGAAGTCGGCTAAATCACCAGAGTGTCATCATCATTTTACCACGCGGATGCCTATAGGGCAGAGCCCCTGATGTGCTAAATGACAGTTCAGAACATCCTAAATAGTTATATTCCTAAAAAATGCACGACGCCAGTAGTTACAATGGATCTCATAGCTTCAGGGTCACAAGCGTTTGGCGAACTAAGCAGTGAGTGCAGTGAAAGACTCGGATAAACTAAAAATAGGGGAGAAGCTGATGAGTTGCATCCCCTTAATGCAACTGCTGTTTCTGATGCTGTACAGTTAATGCCATTTAACATGTTTCATTGAGTGCCATTGTTGCTGAATGATAGTGTCCCACAGATTAATGAGCTCTGTATTTAAAAATGAAACAAAAAAACACATTATAGCGGGAAACCTTCCCACTGCACTTCAGCTAAATAACCTACAGTGTCTCCGAAGTGTCACTTTATCGGAAAAACGTATTTGTGAAACTCGTTCTTTCTGTCTTTGGATCTGCGCTCTAACCTTATTCACACCTCATTCCCTCGACTCTGGGAGTGAAAGAGAGCCTTTCAACGGGACGGGAAGCTGGGAATCGAGCGCCGGCATAGCATCTCCCTAAAAATAGGACGTGCCTTGTAAGGCATGATCCAAATTCGATTCAAATTCCAAGCGAGACCGAAGTGAGAGTTATCGCATTGTCACACTTGACAGGGTGGCATTGTGGGACGCGGGAAGGGGTGACGGCTTGCCGCGGTACTCCCGGCCGCTTGATTGTCTGCCTCTCCTTGAACTCGCAGACATTGTGAATCAATTGTTACCCCGACCCAGCGATGGTTAGCTACAGAGATCAAAAAAAGATTGAATTTCCTTAGTGCTACATGGCCTAGGGTATAGGCAACAGCAAGGTGTATTCTTCACATACTGAAGATGTCATGGGCAATTTTCTGGCAAAGAAAAACATAAGAGGAGGACTAATCCAGGTTAGTGTTATCTTACATGTATGTGGAACAACAGCCCCCAGTCGCCCCAAGAGAAAGGGAACAGGCCCTTCAGAAGTTTTCAGTCATCATCGGGCAATAGCAAGTGGGCCCAGGCCTCCACTATGTGGATTGGAACCTTCTGGCAAACAAGGCCACCACACGGATGGGGCCAAGCAGTCTTTAAGGAGAGACCGTCTTCAGACAACNNNNGGCTGCTTTGGACGGCGATCCGGTGTGTTACAGCAGGATGGCGACGGGTTACGTTAGCAAAGAAAAATTGAATTTGCCGATCGAATTAAGATAACGACGCGTGATTGCGGAAAGCTGTAAGTGAAATTGTTTCCATGGATTTCCATTTCATTCAAGTGACTTTAAAGCATGTTTACATCTTTACATGTTATTTGGAATAACTTGAGTTTAATGTGTAATATTCATGCACTGTAGTTTCACTTTGATTCAATGGTGTTAATTAACCGGTGGTTATACGCTGTTTGTTAATCTCGGCACTGTTTCTTTTAAGACTGAGGACATTTACCCCCCCTACCAATCCCAACCTGTCGGTCTCCCCAGCACCTAAGACCTTAACAGACTCACAGTGGTAAACCACTAATAACTGTACTAGGTAGTGGGGGTGGTGTGTGGTTCAGTGGGCTCAGTGGGTCGTCGGTTCATATCTCAAGGTCAGCCAGGTGGTTTTACTGGTGAGCCCTTGAGGAAAGACCTCTACCCTCCCCCAACTGCCCCAGGGAGCGGCTGACCCTGCTTTCCAAAAAACGTGCATTGCTTTGGATGAAAGTGTATAGCAATGTGATGGTACCTTCTCTGGTCCCTTGCTTTGTGTGCATTTTGATATATGCCAGGACGTGTTACTGGTCAGGAATGCGGACCGTGGGCTGACCTGCTCAATAAATCCAGAAATCCCAGACAAGGACCAGAACTCGTGTGAAACAATGGATTTCCGGAGATGTCTCGCTTCACACACAGCAAGCCTCTTTTGCATACTTCATTGACAGTATTAACCTAGCCTGTGTATACTGAGCATATCCAAAAGACCCGTTTAATAACATTTATGTGTTTACTGTAATTTATACTAAGCTTTCCGCTTCGCTTGGGAAGAAAACTCCTTCAAATGAAAATGAAAAGCCACCTCTGGTTTGATTCCTGAGGCGAGATCCACGCCGGACCCAAGCTGAGGTTTGACATCCAGCCTCTCGCTCTGATTGGATAAACCGGAATTGGGGCTGCAGAGGCGAGGCTGGCTGGCCTTGATGATGCCCAAAGCCCTGACAAATGCATTATAAACATGTCCCAAGCCACGACGTGGAGACTTATTTCCAGCATCACGAGCCGCCTGTTTAACGCTGTGGATCAAAGCGAATCTTAAACGGGGCGGAAATCAATCCAGCAAGCGGCGGGAATCAGCACCAGCCCTTTCCGGAACACTCTGAGCGGATTTGCTGACTTTAGCTTCCAGTTGGCAGAATTTGTTTAAAATTATTGCTCAAACTTTAGGATGTTATTTGAAACGGAGGAAAACATGAGGTAGATGAACATTGGAAAGGTGCTTTTTTTTAAAATGATGCTTATGTTGAAGATCGGGACAGATTCCGCATCTTACCGCATTCTGGAAGGGCTGAGCCTTTAATGATTGCGGAACAATCTGAATGCAGTTGAAATATTACTGATTTCCAGATGGTCTAATTGCAAACATTATCATAGCATACAGAGCATACAGTGAGTAAACAATGAAGCACCAATCACAGAAGAGACAGAGGGAGGTTAGCCGTTTCAAGTGGGCACCATTTAAAACAAACTCTAATTAAAGCAAGACGCATCAAAGCATCCGTCTTTAATAGAATCATTTATTCAAAACATGGTGGCAACCATGCCTGAAGAGACAAAGAAGTTACTGGAAGAAAATAATATACTCTCCTGGCCAGAAAGTGATTATTTTCAAATCTAGGAGTAAGATTCCCAGATTCCCAAACTCTACCCAACGTTCGCTATCACCTTCCCAGAGCGTTTTTCCATAATACATCCAAGTTGCTGAAAAATAATATACTTTTATTACAAAGTCTGGATTTCATAAAAGCTACAGCTTTGTTCCGACCCCTCCCTGAGACCTGCAGCTGGCCCCCACCCCGCAATTTCTCTGTGGATCCCCAGCAGTCAGCACATCTGTCCTGAAGGTCACTGTCCTGAGCCTTCATGAGGTCATTAGTGTGACTTATGACAGGGAGCATGACAACATACCCACAACCCCATGGTGCCACATCACAAGACCAGCGATGCTCTGTGAGCCTCACTCCCATTTCTAGATCCTTCCGGGATGTGTTTGTCTGTTGCATCTTCATTGTAATGAACACTGATGATCTGTGACAACTCCCGAAAATTTTGGACGAGCTCTATACCAGGAGTCGGAAACCCTTTCATCTGGGCCATTCTAATAATGTGTTCTGTGGCTGGATAACTGAGCCCAAATCCAAACATTTACCTCACGCTGGCCTGATGCTGAAAAAAACATGTTTTGTGTTTGCAAATTTCCCTCCCTGAATGTTGGATAATGCTGCAGCGAGCTGTGCCCAATTATAGGTCTGATGCTTTCCAACCAAGGTCAATCAAGGCAACACAATAGTTTAGGCTACATTTCCTTGAATTTTCTATACCTGCTTGTCGGGGGGGAGAAGGTCCAGAGCCCATTCTGGAAGCTATGCATTTAACTAATACTGCTAAATCAAGCTGTTGTTTGTACATTTTCATCTTTTACGATTGAGTTTCGCTGTTTTATATTGGATGTTACGCCACAAGATGGTTATGGCTATAATAGCTAATCATTGTAACTGAGTTAGCTCAGTTAGCTCTGTTATGCATGTTAGCTCTGTTAGTCATGTTAGCCATGTTAGCTCTGTTAGTCATGTTAGCTCTGTTAGTCATGTTAGCTCTGTTAGTTATGTTAGCTTTGTTAGCCATGTGAGCTATGTTAGCTCTGTTAGCCATGTTAGCTCTGTTAGCCATGTTAGCTCTGTTAGTCATGTTAGCTCTGTTAGCCATGTTAGCTCTGTTAGTTATGTTAGCTATGTTAGCTATGTTAGCTCTGTTAGCCATGTTAGCTCTGTTAGCAATGCATGCATCCTATCCCACATTAGGCATATTGATTTCAGGCAGGCAGGTGAGGGACAACCAGGAGGGGGTGTGCTAACTATGTTTGGGTGGTATTATGGTAATACTGTATACTGCGCAATTTTGAAACCCCCCCCCCACCACAGAATGTGGAGCAACAGATTGCCAGGACATTGCACATCATTCGCAGGTGACCGGGAGCTGTTGTCAAGTTGTAGGAGACTCCCAGGTCGTCAGGGAGGGGTGGGGTGTCTGGCCTTCTTAGTCATATTAGTGTTTTCTTTACTAAGTAACCAGCTTCCCCAGCATCCGCACTGGGGGTCCTCATTCTAACAGACCAACACAGGAATGGAGCCTGACTCAATCTTGCCTGCTCTTAGCTTAAGGAGCAATCGGAAACATGTTGTAATGATCATGCAGCAGTAGACAGACAGTAAGGAGGCTGCCTTCTGACCCTAAAACTAACGGCTGCGATTCCAAAGATACTGGGCTCTCTGGCATGTTCAGGTTGTGGGTTCACTGCCCATCTGAGTGTCTATCTGCCAATGGTGTTTGATGCATTGCCAGGGGTTCCTCAACCACCTCCACGTGTGGCCTTTGGGGATGAGGGACACACATCCAATGGACTGTGAGGCCTGAGATCTCCACCGCTTTTCTTCCCCTCCCAGCTTCATCCACTTTTGGTTATTTAGGGAATTATAGACATGTGCATAGGAGATCAGACCAGAAGGTTCTAGATCCCGATCCCAGGAGGTGCATACAGTAGAACCCCTAAGGATAGTACTTAGTTCCAGTGAAATATCTAGCCATTGTGAGATAAGCAAAACCGTTATAATAAAAACCCTTTTAGCAGGTGAAGTTCCACGAGGTAGGGTTGAGGTCCTGTAACCTGCAGGTTGCTGGATCAAGTCCCTACTGTAGTGCCCTTGAGAAAAGTACTTAAACTGATTTGCTGCACCCAAACACATCCTAAAGCCATTAATTAAGTAACCACTAAACGTAAGCACACTGGCGTTTGGCTATCGCTTAAACGAACATGCTTGCTGTACCTGCAATTTGTACCACTTCCTGCCTTCTCAGCCCAAGCAGATATGGCATTACGCAGATAAAGGACGTCGGCCTCTCCGGGCTGTTTGAGATTCCCCCTTTTTCTGCATGTGCATGGGTGCCTTGAGGGGAAGACTCATAGTCCAGGTATCGCCAGGCTCTCATGTCAATTATTACAGCAATTTCAGATCCCCCGATTCTGCGGGGTATGTCAGACAATAAGGAGATTCCCACTGAAATTCCAAATGTACACTAAAGGCAAGAAGGAAAGAACTCCGTGAAGGAGAATAATACAGAGTAATTATAATTAATATTTTTAAGAATCATTTTGTGATAGAATATTATCATGCTGACAGAGACAGAGGAAGAACTGCATCAGGGATGGTCGGCTTGAACTGAGAGATGTTTAATTCTCCAGAGTATAAATATGCCACTGAGAAGACACGTTATGTGAGAAATATTCTTAATTAAAATTCATGGTTTACTTTAAATGTGGACTTCACTCTAAAAAGATATGTTGAATGGGCTTTTATAGTGATTGTTAAGTAGGAAACAGGTATGTGTCAGTTTTGAAACTAATAAATTCAGTGATTCATGTGTATAATATTAAAGACCAATAAACTTAATTGGCTAATCACCGTATAACTAATTTCAAGTTACATTCCATCATATCTGTTTTTTTTTTAAGGAAGGAAGGAAGAAGCCGACTGAACTTTGCTGCAAAATAAGTCAAGGGAAAAATGAAGTACTAATTAAGAAAGCCAGGATTTTATGCAAATGACTTTTTGCTGGAGATATTCTAATGAATGTGCCCGGAGTCAATCGGCATGCGCTCGCTCGCTCGCGAGCTGACAGCTGGCTTGGAGGAAGGTCAGGAGGAATCAGGCGCGCGGAGCATAATCCTTCAGATTGGCAGCTCTGCCCCCTGGTCTGTGCTTCATTATCTCCCAAATTGCTGTATTTCACAGAGATAATGATTTTTTATGGTCATGGACTTGAAGACAACTGCTGTATCCCCAGGGTGGGCATGCAAGGAGACACGGACGAGCTCCGCTCCGGAAAAAAACTTCCCTTAGTGCCAAAAAAATAAAACATATTGAAATACAGCATAAAACAAGTGTGTATACATATTAATATGGATGCGCAATCTGTTGTTGTAAATTGGAAGGAATCCACATATTTCATTTTATAGATGTTTGCATAAACGACTAGCAAAATTCTGAAAAGTCATTGCACTCCATTTTATGTTAATTACAATAATTAGCACAGTGTTAATCAGATTTTACCTCATGCTGTGAGAAAAATGCATGTATGCTTACTTTTCGTGTTGAGCAGTTTGATTTGCGTTGAAATAAAAACACAGTAAGATCTGTCACCATGCTTTATGCTTGTGTGTGGCGGGGGTTAACGGTATGTTCCGGATCTCTTCGCTTTCCCAATATTTGTATGTTTCTAGTGCTTTGTCATGGAAACACTGGTGGCAGATTGGTATGAAGAGGCAAAATGGGGCTTTCACACAAAATAATGAATGTCTTCGCCTTGGTAAAACAGCGCTAAACAGGGCCGGCCCGGGTTCTGCAAGAGATGTGAGATTGCCCCAAATCGTACCTAAACGATGCCGGTTTTTTTGTGTAGCCCAATATCAGTGAGAGGCAAGTGGAACTAAGACAAAAAAAAATGCCAGTGGTATAATTCCTTTGTGTATGAAAGGGAATCTCCTACGGGACTTAACAGGAACCCCAGTGATTGATTTACAAGCTGTACATTTTCAGATTCAGGTCCGTGAAACTTTCTGTTTTGATGACCACTTCTATAATATTGCATTTTCATTGCATTTCCATAGTGACATACCATTGAGAAAGTGACATACTATTGATAACTTCTTGGAGCAATTGGGGGTTAAGGGCCTGACACTAAAATCACTCTGCCATCCCTGGGATTCGAACCAGCGACCTTCCAGTCGTAGGCATAGTGTTCAAGCCTGTGATTATTTTTTTCCATAGACCATTCTGAGGGATTTTAAGGTGCGCTGCTGCCAATCCATTCATTCCTCCATAGGAATATGGGGCATCCTCCCATTCCACCACACGACACTCATCCTCCCATTCCACCACACGACACTCATCCTCCCATTCCACCACGACACTCATCCTCCCATTCCACCACATGACACTCATCCTCCCATTCCACCACATGACTCTTAAAGGTCTGAATATATCCGTGATGAAAAAGTACACCCAAAACTTTCTCTTCCTGACAGCCATAATAGGAAATCTGTATGAATAATTTATAGGACATTGTTGTAATGTTCACCCTGATACCTTCAGGCCAAACAGCAAAGGTCAGCTATGGGAGTACAGTGTGTAACACATGTTAATGAGTCAGCTCGCATCCTGGATCCAGCTGCTCACGATCCGGTGAAGCGGCCGCTGACCACGATCAGCAGCGCCCATTACAGCATAAGCAGCAAGCTGACATATCTGTTATTCGCTAAATCTGGGCACTGACAGTACTTTCAAGTTCTTTGGAGAAGTGATCTTGAATGCCCAGGGTTAAGTATCATTAACTCAATCTCAGCGCTTTGTAAAATATGATTCATTTTTGAAATGTATTTGCTGAGCAAACAGATATAACCGGGGGGCCTGGGCATGGGTGTTTGTCTACACCCCTTTGTCCTGATGAATATTTACAGAGGGGATTTAGTTCAAGTTCACTTGATCAAAGGTAGAAGCCTAGATCTCCTGGGAGGATAATTAAAAGTTCACCACCTTAATAAATTCATCACCTGCTGCCCTGGTGGTTTCAGTTTTACGACAGGATATCAAATTTGACTAAAATGTTACAGGAATCAATTCTGAGCTGTAGCCCTGCATAGTTATAAATCATTATTATTATCAGGACGGTGTGAAAGTCACAGACTGTGGATAGCTGACTTCAGGTGAGGCTTGTATTGTTGAGGTTATTGAGAGGTTCATTAAGTTAGTGTCTTGTACAAGCTGTCACCTTAAGAAGCTGCTGTGAAGAAATGCAGACAGAGATACAGCCACCTGAAAGTGAGAGTGTAGGACCAGAGGTGACCGTTAGTGACCTGGTCGCTGATCTGGAGCAAGTACTCAGCCGTAACCATACGTAACTGGAGCTGCACTACTGAAGCCACTGAACAGCACATGGATGGAAGCTGGACAGATACGGACAGCAGACTCTGTGTAGCTGTAAAAGCCTGCAATGTTCTTGATGATGCTCTCCTGTCTGGGCTATATGTATGGTGTTCCAGGTGGACATCTTGCAGGTTCTATTAGAGGCTGTCAACTGATGCAAGACCTAGCTGATCACCTGCATGGTGGGTGGCCTCCTCAGGTTCTGTGCATGTCTGGCACCTCCTCTCTCCTGGTCTCCTTTCACTGGCTCCAAGTCACGGTCAGAGTCAAAATACTGGTTATGGTTGGCCAAAAAAGGTCTGTGACCTCATTCATCACTGAAAACCTGCCAATCTGACTTATCCAGCATCCTTTTTCATTTTTGCCTTTTCTGAATTGTTCCAAAGCTGGGATATTCTCCACCATTGCTGGAATGAGGTCACATCACAACTACTAAATAAATTATCAGACTCAAAAATCATGTACTTGGTCAGTTTAGCACCCTGCAGAACTTCCTTAGCATTGTTCAGTATAAGACTCGTGCTTTCCCAGCTAACAGGGAACATTCCCAGAACTTTAACCAATGTAATTTAAAGGTCTTCTCAAAGTTGGCAGAAAATGTTCGATAACGCTTTACATTAACTGCATCTTCATAATGCATTCATAATGCATTCATAGAACATTCATAAGCAGCATTTAGTTATACCTTAACATCCCAACATACCTTAACAGCTTTAATATTCATTATTAACAAACTTTATATGATAACAAACATTATAATTGTATCATATCTATTCATGTATACTAAAGCTATTAAGGTATGTTTCTTATGAAAGCATTATGAAGGTGCACCGAATGTTCTATGAATGCACTATGAACATACAGTTAATGTAAGGCCTTACTGAGTGTTCTTTATTTCTTTCTTATTTTTGTACATTTTAGAAAAGGTTCTGTCAATTGTAGCACCATGGCATTATCTTTTAACATAAATCATTTTGAAAAAAAAGTGCTTCAGTTGCATACAGCAAACATGCCATCCAGCTGTGAGTCCATGATTTTAGAGGTTTAAAGCAACAGTGCAACCAGAGGCTCTGGTAGCCCTTTTGCTTTCATTTATGCAGTATTATTCTTAGCTGTTGTAGTAGTTGCTATGTTCTGGGAAGATCATAGCATTTTGAACATTCCCATACCTTAATCATAATGTTCCGTAAACGTTCCCAGAACAAAAAGTTGTTAGCTGGGTTACAGCACTAGCTTAGCAAAGTTCAGCACTATCTTAGCATCTTTCAACACTAGCTTAGTAAAGTTCGGCACTAGCTTAGCAAAGTTCAGCACTAGCTTAGCAAAGTTCAGCACTAGCTTAGCATCTTTCAACACTAGCTTAGCAAAGTGCGGCACTAGCTTAGCACTCTTTAGCAGCACTTCAGTGTCCTTCAGCACTAGCTTAGCACCCTATAATGCTTTAGCTTTTTTAGTGCTACCACAGCACTGTTCATCTGTAGCTTAGCACCCCCTATAGCGCAAGCTATGCTAACTGAATAAGACATAAACATAAGAGTGGTTCCCTGCTCCCCTGGTAATAATGGATGAGTCTGAGTTTCACTGCATGTTAGCGCCAAGATGGCGTTCTCTTCCATCCGGGTGCCTCCTGTAAAGACAGCACAACTTTAAATGGGGATTCCTTCTTTCAGTGCTTCTGATTGTTTCCTCCCATCAGCAAAGTTTATGAGCAAGCCAGTACCTGGATGTGCTCATTGTGGTCATCTCTTTGTCAATGGGGCTCATCCATATACCCACAAAACCCATTAAAAGAGGGAACAGACCACAAGAAGAACCTCCTTAAACTTCCCACAGAACAATTCAGTCATCTGCCGAATCACGAGTTCCAATTCCTTTATGTTTTTACCAACAAATTCTGTGCTACCATATCCGTATCTAAGGCCTGAAAATATATTTTTTTGTTACTGAGATGAGCAGGATTGATAATCTCAAATTGATTTCTTGTTCAATTATTTTATTACATGAATTCTCCTGCTAGTGGCACAGTGGCAGTTAGTACTGTTGTCTCACACCTCTAGGACATGGGTTCGAGTCTCCGCCAGGGTTCCGTGTGTGTGTGTGGAGTTTGCATGCTCTCCCTGTGTCATTGTGGGGTTTCCTCTAGGTACTCCGGTCCCCCCCCCACAATCCAAAATGCTGAGGCTGATTGGAGTTACTAAATTGCCCATAAGTGTATGTGGGTGACTGACTGTTGTGTGAGCGTGCCGGTGATGGGTTGGTGCCCCATCCTGGATTGTTCCCTGCCTTGTCCCTGTAGACCCTGGGATATACGCTGGAACCCCCCCATGACCTGGAACAGGATAAATGGTGGGATAAATAAAGGGATATTCTGGCTAATTTGTGGGTATCCAGGTGTTGCATATTGTTACATCAAATTTGGTTAAATTTCTCTCTAAGTTTAAAAAACGTATGCAAACGTCTTGTTTCTCAAATCAAGTCATTCTGAATCAAACCAAACATTCTGCATGTAACAAAACAATGTGAATCTATATAAATGAACATTCTCAATGCACTTGAAAATTCTGAATCTAAATAGTTGAACATTTTGATTCTAACAAAATGAACATTCTCAACTGAACTCAACATTCCGAAAACAACAGAACATTTCGATATAGGCAATTTTTACTGCCTGTAAACAAACGTTCAAATTTCAAAGGCAACACTAATAGTATACAGTGTTAGACAGAAAAATACACATACAGACACCTTTCAGTATTTGATACCCTTAAAATAATAAGGATTACTATGTTATGATAATTTCACCATTTCTGGAACCTGAACCACAATTTCATTTGGAATCAGGTTCCAGTATGGATGAACTGCCTCTTAACCACCTGCCAAAATAAAGACATATTTTTTAAAATATTGAACCCAAAGACATACACTTATTAAAACCTTTGAGGTATAAGCCACTTAGCGATGCGTCCTAAATTAAGCAGGAAATCAGTAAAATAATCTTTTCACTTCTTTTACAATACTTTGATCTACAATACAGACACAGAGTGGAAAATTGAACCACACTATAATTGCTTTGCCTGCAACAGATAAAGTGGTGTAACGAATTTGGAGTTGGAGCGATGGAATCAGCGCCTTGCCTCTGGCAATTTCCCTTTTCATTCCTTAGATGACACGAATCTCCCATCATGCTCCAGGCAAGAAAAGCGGCTTTCAAAACAGCTATGTCAGGTCATACCATTTCACAAAATATGGAATTTGTTTTGTTTTCTCCCCTGTTGCGATAATTACAGGAAGGAAAATTGAGATTTATGGGATTATGGGCAATGCATCCTGCAGTTTAACTGCGACATAAAAGATGCATTTTGTAAATAAAGGACGTTCAGTCTCTTTAATGCAGTGTAATCTCAGAGTGGCTGCCTCTGGACCGCAGAACCTGCCCCATGAACCACGGTGACCCCAAACGCAAGACAAACAGCCTGGGCAGCTGTATTTAGACGCCACCTAGAAGACAGCTGTGCTGAACCATGATCAAAGAAAAAAAAATCATTATGAAGACAAAAGATACGTGAGATGGAGATGAGGAATGTTGGAATCACCTCTTTGTGTCCTTTATTGCCTGTTTTTGTGGAGAATTGACTCAAAAACAAGCTCCAGACTGTTTTGAGTTTGTAAATCCAATCATGCACAGTCAAGTGTTTGCAAAAATCTGAATGTGGCAGATGGTCTTAATAAATATTTTAATTAAAAAAAGACTAATACTATTAATTAAATTTAGTGTTGAAGCACAGCACGTGCGATTGAGCTGAAATGATGCAAATTAAGATTCTTTCATTTACATTCTGGATGATGTCGCTTGTCATGAAACAAATTTCTAGTAGAACATCTATTCTTGCCACATAATGATTATTATATTAATGTATCTTTTCCTGGCACCATGTGGAAATACTAATGTCCTCTTAGCTTCAAATAACACTTCATTTCCTCTAGAATATAAAACATGACAGAATTCACTCTCCCCATGACCTTGACCAGGGTAAGCGGTCAGAAAATGGACGGATGGGATATTTACTCTTAGTTAACTCTTATTTACTCTTAGTTTACTCCTGCTGGGTGCAGCAGTAATTTCCTGACAGGCTACAAAAATGATGGTGATACACAGAAGGTACCGGCAGTTTTACTACTTGAGTTTTAATCAGCGTGTAAGTTAGTCTTTTGGCTCACAAGCTCACTGGCAAAATCCTTGGGAGCAGCGCTGTGGAGAAGAGTCCGGAAGGCACTGAGGCACAGTGGTGCGTCGAGATGGGATGCTGACGTAGTTGAATCTTCCTTTCCTGCATACGCTTGGGCTCCTGGCGCAGCGCCATTGAGAACCTCCTAACTGGATGCATCACCACTTGATACAGGAACTGCACCACCTAGAACCGCGGAATGTGGTGCCAAGCGGGGAAAATCATTGAAGTGAGCTTCCCTCCCTCCAGGATATAGTTACCAAGCCAGTGCCTGAGGACAGCCGGGAAAGTCGTCAAGCATCCCAGTCACCTGAGCCACAAGCTGTTCACACTGCTACCATCAGGCAGGCGGCACCGTATCAGGGCCCAAACCGGCAGGCCTTGGG
>JAODJU010000039.1:17002508-17016432 GCA_026776725.1 Gnathonemus echidnorhynchus | reverse complement strand
GGGGGGGGTTGTATGTGAAAGGCATCATCTCAGGAAACACAACACAAACACCCAGCTACCAACAAAAATCACAATGACCGTAAGGGTGATGTAGAATCCATTTCTTTTGTACATTTCACTGGTTAATTCTTTGAATATTTTCAATCAAATATAATCTCCTTTGAAGATTTTTTTATCATGTTTACTGTAATCCCAGGATGGGAAAGATGACATCATTCCAGTATTTTGGTTTGGTTTCAGTTTAATGTTTAGATACAGCGTGCAGAAAACGATAAAGCCAAACTCTCCAAATCGAGAGTGCTTAGGGGAATTTAATCCCCAGTGTCACTAAAGGCACGAGAGGACCTGACCTTTGCAAAGGTGATTAATTTCTTTCATAAGGTGCTTTTGTAAGTTAGGTAGTTTAACTAGGAAAGCAAATTAAATAAAAGACCTCTGGTTCCTGATGAATCTCCTGACCGCCGTTTCCCGAAGCTGCAGAGAGATGGAGTGCCTTCAGAAAAGACGACCACAGGGCAGCCAGAGCAGGACCATGTTGTGTCTTTATGGGACGGACACTGGAGCCTGTTGCTCCATCTAGTTAGTCTAACAGTCACTGAGGAGCAAATTAAAAATAAACTCACCCTGCCCCTACTTTGTTTTTGAGATGAGACTGCCAATGACCTAAAGTCAGTCTTCCTCATAATAAGTAACAGTATTGGGGACCAAAATTCACCCAGTCCTCATTTAATCCATTGAAGAACTTTCGTTAAATTTCCAAAACTCACTCAGTCCAAAGTAATTGTCTCGAAAATCTGTGGACTGAGTGAGTTTCGGAAATCTGCTCTTCAGTTGTGTTTTCCATTTTAGCAGAGACCAGCGTATGAAGTCATTTTCTTAGCTTTAAAGTAGCCTTTGATTCGTAATGCCCGAGTTTACCGACGGAGCCTTTTTGGGGGGAAAATGCGCTTGAACTGTTTGTTCCTTTAAAGTTTTGGCCATACCTGTGAAAATAAATCAAGAGCTCTCCGCCCTCCACTCCCGGGGAACGGAGAGGCACATCCCAGCTGAGGCAGGCCTGTATTGTGTTTCAGCCGCGTTGCTCTATTGTTCTTGCCGTTTATGAAGAGCTTCACTTCAAAGCTTCCCCGTCTCTCTTTTTAATTAAATATGTGCTGGTATTTTGGGCAAAATAATAATAATAATAAAAATAGTAATTTCATCAGAAAGTCGCAGATGAAAGTCAAACTGCCTTTTTCCAGGAATTCCTCAGATTCGGCACTCAGTGACGACGATCCTTTGTTCCCTAATTTCCTATTTGCAGATTTGCTCGGGTGAGAGCCCCCCCCCTCCCGCCCCCACACACCTTTTCATCGGAGGCCTCGGGGCCCCTCCAGCACGCCAGGACAATGCAGGTATTTCAGGAGATGTTACAGAACAAAGCTTTTTAACTTTCATCCCGAACACTGACACTCACCTCATGTGCTGACATCACGGAACTGTAATTTTTTGTTGTAGATTTAAAAAAGTACTACAAATAATGACTTTAGTGGTGATACAAAAAACAACAAAGAATTCTGGTAGTTGGCACAAAAATCCTCTCTGAGCTTAAACGTTTTTAATATATAAATCTCCCTGGAATGGTTGACGCTGCACTAAAGTGAAATAATACAATCTTCACTGACCAGCTGGAATCAGTGGTGTCATTAAAACTATAACTTAAATACATTTATGAATGAATTTTATTGTACAGCCCATGTCCTTTTTGAATATGCATTGTTATTGTATAGTGTGGTGTCCTGTTACAATTAACCAGCGTTCGCCATACACTTTGATGCATTTAAACCCCAAATCTCAAAAATCTTACAGATGCTTATAATACACTGACAAGGTGCCACTCAATGTTTCGAACCCGACGCCCCTCAGACTTCCTGTGGGCTCACAGCCTGATGTAGCGGACGGGTACACTCTCACGACATGCCGCACCTGAGTTAATGAATTATGAATGTTGACAAGTGCGTGCGTGTAAATCACAGGGTGAACACTGGGGGCCCCCGCTCAGCCGTATGACACCACATATGGCAGGGGTATGAAAAATAGATGGGTCATGTTGGATGCTAACAGCTTGCATGATGCTAAAGCCAATTGTCTCTGAAAAATTTATGTTCTCCTTTTTTCCCCCTGTTACAGGAATCACACGTATTCGTCTCTGTGCCATGTCCGTACTGTCCGTGATGCCGCGATGCCCGTGATGCCCGCGATGCCCGTGATGCCCGTGATGTCCGTGATGTCCGTGATGTCTGTGAGGCCCGTGATGTCCGTGATACCCATAATGCCGTCACACGATTGCAGAGCCTTTCACTTTCCAAACAGCTGTGTGATATGAGCCAGGAAACTTTCACTGACATTGGGGATGATAAGGAGAGGAACAGGACCTTGCCCCTGCCAGTGAACATTCTCCTGCTTAAAGATAGGGGGAAAAAAAAGAATTATCCATCCATCCATCAATCCATCCAACCACTTATCCTAGTCAGGGCTGCGGAGAGCCTGGAGCCTATCACAGGAAGCCTAGGGCACAGGACAGGGGATAACCCTAGATATCAGAAAAAATTAATTATTGATTATGTTATTTCAGCCACATCGGTGTCATTACTCCACGACTCACTGACTAACTCAAGGCTTTAACATTTTATGTCTCGCTATGAAAGATGTAGATACTTATTATTGTCAGAGAGAAAATATGGGTCACCTGTATAAATTTAATTATGAGGCATCTATATACTGAAATCATTTTGACACGATAAAGCTGGATTTCTGCTTGGGCAGATGGGGCACCACAAACCCACAGGACCCCAAGCTAGCCTTGCGTGCTTTATAACAAATGCTATGCACATGCTGGTTAATTTATGTATTAAATTATAATGTAAAACATCATTCATAGGAAAGTTAACTATAAATTTTATAGATTAGCTGGCCATATAAAAAAGGGGGTTTTATTAACTGAACAGGAGCAGAGAAACAAATGAGGCCACAAGGGGTCAAATCAAGAATGTGAATACGGGGAGGGACACGGGCAGACAGGTGGAGTGACATCAATGACCGGACTGGGGCTGACGAGACAGACAGGTACTTAAATACAAAGACTAACGAGGGGCAACAAGCAACAGGCGTAGCTCATCAGGACCACGTCAGGGTGGAGACAGGAGGATCAGGTGGAAATGATGGGAAAGATGTAACAGTAACAGTAACCCCCTCCCCAAAGTGTGCTGTCTGCGCATGGAGAATGAACAGGGGAGGGGACCAAGGGGACTGAACACAAGGGCGGACAAACAGGCCCGGGGACAGACAGGACACCGGACAGGACACCGGACAGGACACCGGACAGGACAGGGCCAGCAGGGTTCATAGGACAGACAGGACACAAGCACGGTCCAGGTGGACAACCTCGGGTGAACAGGAGTCTGGGCGGCAGGCACAGATAGTGTCCCCCCGCACGGTCGTAAATTATTGGGGGCTGGGGTGTAGCCAAAATGACGGTTGGTGAGACTCTGGAATCAAATTTAATTCTGAATTCAACAGCCTGGTATCCCGTTCAGTCACTAAAGTGCAAAAGTTCTTTGTAAGGTTACTAAAGTCAAGCCTGCAAAATATTTAACTTTGTGACCCTCCTTTAAAGATGGGTTAAAGTTATGGATCCTAATTGAAACTATATTCTGGACAGTGTAGGCCAGAAAACATATATTCTATTTAAACAAATTTTTATATATCCCTTAATAAAAAACAAGAATACCCTATGGCAGACACACACATGCACGCACGCACAAACACACTAGTTTGTAATTATATATTTGTGGGGACTCTCCATTCATTTCTATGGGGAAAATTCAATCCCAAAATGACAACCTTAACCCCTACCCAGCCCTAACCTTTTTAGTTTTTGGATTGCATTCATGGATCTTTGTGGGGACCTAAAAAATGGTCCCCACAACATCAAAAAATCAGGTTTTTTACACATGGTAAGGAACATGTGGTTCCCATAATGTAATATAAATCTAATCCACACACACACAGACACACACACACATATGCAGGACTATCCATACAGACACACACACACACACACACTGCTGGATTTCCCCCAGGGTATCACGTTGCTTCTTTGGACACTGACATCCTTATTATTTTTACCTGTCCTTTAAACATCTCATTTAAAAAGCTCCTTGAGCAGGTTCACGACGCTGAAAGCTATATGAAGCACCCACCATGTACAATGACAGCCTAAACTTAGAACCCTAGTTACCACCAGGTCACATGACTCCGTCACTTATCTGTAGCTAACAGATGCCCCCTCCCCAAATGCAAGATGGCTTTTTAGTGCCAGGAGGAGCAGGCACCATTCCATGAAGTGCCGTTAGCCTGGCATGCCCCCCCCCCCCGAAAACACACACACACACACACACATACTGCTGCTCTCATCCTGAGGTTCAGTCCTGTCTTCTCCTATTTGTCGTCTCTGGACAGACCTCAGACTGCCCCCTACCCCCCCCCCCCCGGTCNNNGTCCCCGGGACACCTTGGCCTCCTTCTCCAAACGCAGAACATCTCTGCCAGGCCGCTGGGCCCTCGAACCCCATCCCTTATGCCTTTCATCCGTCTCTGCCGGATTGATCTGCACAGGGGCTGCTTGTGCAGTATAACAATGACTAATTTAACAGGCACCCACTGCGAGCTGTGGGGGGGCGTCAGCAAATCGCTGAGCGTTAGGAGGACAGACCAGTTCCATTGTGTGCATTTCTAAGATGAGACGGGTGGGGCGTTTAGAGAACAAATACAAGCTTTTAGATTATTTACTTAGAAGTACATTTTTATTATGTACTTTAGCTATAGGGAAGTTCTGTGTTAGCGGTTGTCTGTATATCAACAAGCTGTTGCAATATGAATGCACTCACTCACCGTCGCTCGTTAACCTGCTTCTGCTTAATGACATCTGCACGCATAGGGGGCTCTAGAATTCTCTCCCAGGGGGTGCAAGGTGAGATTTTTCGAGCGGCAAGTGCACGACCGATGGGAAGGCCGGTCCCCTCGATAGACTTGTCGCTGGTGTTCGTTGGTGCATTTAGCTATTCAAGAAGGCAACACTTTCAGTCGCATGGTCCCCTCGCATGGTCCTGATGCCTGATCCAGATAAATAAACTTTGGAAAAAAAAATGCGAATGCATTTACTATAAAGTATTATTACACATTGATATGACTGACACAAGGTACATGTTGACATATAATTCAATTTTATTGAACGTCAAATAACATTCAAATAGCATTTTCATATGACGAGTGGGGTGAAATCGCCTATGCATGTCAGTGGATAGCTGGCTGTTTCGGAATGATAGGATTTTGGTGGGATTTCTCACTGGGTGGCTGGGAGGGTGAGAATGCCTGTGATTGGAAGGGCTTCCGTTCATATCCCAGGGTCGGCGGAGTGATGTCATCATCGGGCCCCTTGAGCGAGACCCTTAAGGCCCATTCGCTCCAGGCACTGTTTGACCCCGCCTTCCCAATTGTATGTCGCTTGGGATAAAAGCATCTGCTAAATACATTTAAAAAGTTAAAAAAAAAAAAAAAAACCTGGACATTTTCCAACTTAAAAGAACATTGCGGTCCAAACGCAGAGCTCCTCCTCTGTGTGCGAGCATCTTCACAACGGTAGAAGTACGTGGTGGCAGCGGGGGCGCTGATGGCCCCGCGTGACCCGCGCCACACGGGAGACGTCGCAGGCGAAAGGAGCGAGCTCCGAGCGGCGGCAGCGGAGGCTTACTAATTACAAAGCGCCACCTGTGGTGATGTTGTTGAAGAGCGGGCGAGGCTGGCGGGGTGATGCCGCAGCACCAGCAGCCGCCCCAGCTGCCACGGTGATGTATAGGCCTGATGCGGGGCAGATGAGCGATTAATTAGGTCTGTCCCAAAACAGAGCCAGGGGAGCACTTCTGTATGGCTGACTGAAGATGAGCGAAAGCTGCATTTGTCTTCATCCTTGGTTAAAGGCGTGGAAAAATAAAGATGCGATTGATTTGACAAACCTTCAAGGTACGCAGCTTGCGTCGTTTAGAAGTGTCAGTGGAATCAAAGTGAAATTAATTGATTCACAACAGACAATAGATTCTTTCGTCTTATCCATTCTAATTCTATCGCTTATGATGTTCCCTTAAAAAGAGCCAGTGCAAATGGAAGGACCGCCCCTTTAATGTTTTTCAGTTTGCAGACACAAAAACATTAGCCTTCAATCATATTGGTTTACACCCGAGGTGTTCAGGCTGAGAGATTATTATACACCATGACACCAGCAAACTGCATGTGCGTGCTTTGCCTGCATGCTGACACGCCATCGCAATATCTCTCACAATACAAACCTAGCCATCGCTGACTTTAATAATCAGCCTGCATCTTTGTCAGCCCCCTAATTGTTTTCATTTATGAAATATGAAGGAAAGTTCCGGTGTGAGGGACACGGGGGATGCCACACGAGGATGTGCCGCTCCAGGGACAGGGCGAGAAATGCCTGGCAGTACAAAACGTTTTTTGTTCCCATCAGCAACACCAGCTTGGCCGCGTGTTTGGGAAAGAGAGATATTTATTTACTGCCGCTTAACCTTCTCAAATGACTCTTACTAAGGCTTTTATTTGTGAATTCGAGGTTTAGAAACCCACTCGACCGGGTTTGATCACGTGAGAATATCAGTTCCCGGCTTGTTTGCAGATAAACGTGGGGTTTCATTAAATGACAGAATTTATCTGCAGGTATGTTTATGAAGAAGGTGCAGAAAGCAGAGACCCTGAGATATTGAAAGAGGGGGATAGGCTGATCTCCCCCCCCCCATCCCCTCCCCGCTCACAGCACCAGGCCTCTGGGTCTATTTTGGGTTTCATTTCAATAAGAGGCAGTGCTTTGGCGATATTGTTTCTCGGGGCCAGGCTAGAACATGGCCGGGTGAGGAGGCTGAGATATTGCAGGGTATCTGGAGGTCTGTGGTCACAGTGTCGCTCGGAGCAGACATCTCAAAATCCTGTATATCAGGGCGCCGATTGAAAAGCCAAATATCCATGTTTGCTTCAGAAATGTATTCATTTTAGATAGTATGTGGACACAATTCAACAAATATACATAACTATGCACAACTTTACGGGGTCCTTTTGAGGGATCTTAACCGAACTGAAAAAAATTGAGAAAATTAAAAATAACGGCATAAAAGAAAGAAAATTATGAATCAAGTCGAAATGAACGTCAAATCTGTACTAGCCAGTAAGACAAGCAAATTAATGACTACAAGACAAAAATCCCTTAAGCTCAATTTCATCAGTAAATGATGTCTTCTGAGTTCATAATAAAAAAGGCACAAATCATATTTTTACCAAATACGTCATTATACAGCCTAAACGATCTTACCTAACAGAGCTCTTAATCTTAAGCGGTTGAATTTCTATTTGGAAATGTTATAGTTTTGCGTTTAACGGTGTTCAAACTGTTGTGATCTCACACATTCGGAAGCGTCTCTTTATACTGTGATTCAAAATGTCATAATTCACTGTTAATATGTCTCCTGGTCCTGACAAGTCCAATCTCTTTCCTTTATTTATTTTCACGAGTGTAATAAAAGATTGTAGCTTATTGTCCCCGAAGTCCATGTCAAATGTTCAAACGGGAAAACGACGGTTTCTGCACAATGGGCTTCCCTGCAATGGAAATGAAATATTCGAGGCAGGAGATATGGCAGCACAGGGAGGTCATTAAGTGAGGGTCCTGCACGCCTCACTGGGAAGTGATGTATTCCTGCCAGGGACCAAAGCGCCGGAATCCTCACGTCATAATTCCCGCTTGTTCCCGGGAATTGGCTCCAGGTGTCTGTCTGTCACCGGAATTGACAAGAGCCCGTGGCTGCTTGCTGCTGAAACGCTGATCTTGAACTTCTCATATCCTGAAAATAAAAAATAAAAAGAAGGTTCTTGGGGGGCTGGTGTTAACAGGGGGGGCCCACTGGGTTCATTAACATATTCAGCCTCGTCAGCGCTCTGGTGACGTCTCCTGCCGTGCCGCAGACATTTACATGGCTTCCTGTCCTGTATTCATTTGTTGCTTCATGATTCCACTGACAGACAATCAAAAGAGTGAAGGGTGGGCTCACCTGTGATGTCAATTCAACTTCACACATAGGGGGCGCTGTGCCAACTGTATGGTGTTTGCCTTCTGTATCTTGGTTCAAATGGATTTCAGATCTGTGCCCCCCCAGGACACCAGGCCGCTTTTCAGGAATGAATTCCCATCAACCACTGCTTATGGGGCCGCTCGTGGTCCTGCGGTGGTGAGTTTGGAGAGACTCTCCTGTCTGTCCGCCAGCTGTGCGATACACAGCTTATTACTGAGAATTACTGCCCTGATGTTGTGTCTCCCCCACCCCCAATCCCTCCCCCACAGTCTGGAAACATGGCTGACCTTTTCAGACGGCCAAACGTGTCACTGTTACTGGCAGCTTTCCGGATTTCTTGATGATGGTTGCGGAACTGCAAAATCAGAAATTGTAGACTGAAGCTGAAGTTGTAGACTGAAGCTGAGCATGAATATAGCGCCTTAAAAATGAGACCATAGCAGGATCATGGTTTAACTGGGTTTATCCCACATCTGTGGCGCACGGACATCACCAGGCTATTTACCCAAACTGAACACAAACACACGGCTGTCTGAGCTCACTCTGGTGCTCAGGGTGCTCATGTTCAGTGTGTTTAAATCACTCCCACGTGAAAGTGAAAAGCGTTCCACATCGTGCGTGTATCCGTCCAGCCGCGAGCACCGTATCAAGTGTCTCCCCTCCACAAACGAACAGGACCGCAAGGTGTCTCTACCTCCCCTGATAGCACACATCCCTCGATGGCCGGTTCCGCTTGGTGGGACCGTGCTCCGTGTTTTTCCCATCTCCCATCGCCCCTTTTTCAGTCAGATTCCTTATGAATGAATCCCCCCATCTTTCCAGGCGAATTTCAGAATCCCTCTACTGGGACACCATAGCATCTCTTCTTTTTTTCCATCCCTTTTTTTTCCCCAGCTTTGGCCAATTAACAGCAGCACTTTTTGGCAACAAACACATAATTAATTGAAACATTTAATTAACCATTAAAAACCAGTGGTAATTAACACCTTTCTCCTTCTCGCTCCAAAGCTGTGGTGGAAAAATCTATTAAGGGTTTAAAGTCGTCTCTCCTTGTCTGACTGGAGCCTTTATTCTGATCCTATAAGCAGATTGAGGGTCTAGCGAGCAGCCGCACAAAACAGCCCCCAGGTATGCGAGCACAATGCTCCTGTGTGGATCCTCACACCAAGGCCAGGGCCGCAGGCAGAGTTCTGCCTTCCACAGGGGAGCGACTTTGAGCGCCGGCTCTGCATCCCTGGATTATCCCCACAACACCAACATATCATCTGGCTTTAAAAGCGCGGCCCCTCTGGCTAAAGCCGCATGCTAAATTCTCGGCGTCTCTTATCCGCCGGTTCAGCCTCCCCGTCCGCCAGGCCGGCCTGCCCCAGGCTCGGGCTCAGGCCTTCTCTGGGTGAAGCACCGGCCTGGATTAGCTGCGAGCCAATAGCTGAGGGGCAGGATTAGTGGCCCAGGTCGTACTCTAATGCTGCCTGCCTATAATTAATGGCATTATTAATAGTCTACCTAAAAAATTCATTAAAAAATCCATTAAAAATAAATGTGTTTTACATAAGACTTTGCCCCAGGTAATAAAAAATTGAGAAAGATAAGGAAAAGAATTGATTGTTAGCTTTCAGGTCAGCAAAAGACTAGGCCACAGTTCAATCAGTTTAAATTAAAATGCTGCTAAATACACATTCATGTTTTTTTTCCAGAAATAAAAGACACCAAACAACAAACATACAGAACCGGATTTCACACCTAAGCGAGACGCAAGGCGAGCCGGGTCGACGCTCGTAATGAAATCATGCCGCTTTGATTTGTGCGCTCGTTACGACGCTGTGAGATGGTCTGTTTTCTGCGGTGCCGCGTGCAGAGGGAGCGTGTTGGGATGGGCCAGCCGGGCTGTTCCGGAAATGCGGCCGCGCAGCCTGAGAGGTCGCAAAAGCACACGGCGAGCTTAGCGGGTCGTGGACTGCAGAGCGGCGCATTTCCGATGTGTGGAGAATGCTTGGACCAGAACCAAGAGTTCATTTGAGGCTTAAGTCAAATTGCCTCCTTTAAGTCATTAAAGCACTTATTTCTGAACTATTTTTGAAACTGCAAAGTCAATCATTGCCCCCCCCCACCCTTCACCCCCCCAACATGCCTGTACACATATGATAATAATGACTAATAAGTGCATTTGAGAAGGAATTTCGTGGAGAATAGCTTCTGGGCTTTTGGTCTATTTCTGTCGAAGGCTCCAACCACATCTTGTCATTTAAAATCATATTAGTTTTAATGGGGGTTGCCATTTTCCAAGGTAATATTTGATTAATTCTCCATCATTTGCAGAGGAAACTTAACAGGAGATAATTAACAATCAGCCCCAGTATTTCAGGTGAAACACGAGTGAGGGCTTCAGACACAGCAGCCCTAACACCAGAGAAACACAGAGGTGTATTTATGATCGATTACTTACACCAAACTGAGTAACATGTTTATGCCTTTTTCCTTTTAATGGTAATAATTTGGGCCGAAATATCGTATGGAAGTATTAAAAAGCATATCAAGTTGTTGTATCTGTTTTAGTACTGAACAGTATCTAACAATAATGTGTAACGAAAGATCCTGAAACACGAATGGTTCTTAATGTTTTTTTCATGGGAATGAGTTGCCCGCTGATCGGTTTCATTTATCTGAATGGTTTATATTTATATTTTATTGGCTTTTTGCCAAATTAGCCTTAGTGGATTTGCTCAGATTTCAAACAAACAAACCGCTGGAAATATAGATATAAAAGAAAAAAAGTTTGTTTTGCTCCTTTAGTTTAAAAGTGCACTACAAAGGAAGTACAATGCTGGTATTTCAAAGTCGTATTCGAATTTCAAACAGCAACCCTAAGGACCCTGGACAACGAGGACAGAATAGCAGACTAACATACAATTGAAAATCTATATTTTTAATGAATTAATAATTTTATTAAACACACCATATACAGATGTATTTTTACGTATTTTGAACTAGAAAAGCCATTTGAAAGTACATCATCTACAGCATCTATAAACTCATGTTCTTTGTTTACCAAATTTGCAAGTACCATACAGAACTAACTGACACCGAATTGCTTTAGTGACCTATAACTGAAAGCTTTCGTGTTAAGATGAAACCACAGCGGTCATAGAGACAAGGTTAGACAGGTGGTGTCGTCTCAGTGATCACTTCAGATCTGGTTGTCCTGGAAGAGATCAGCATGTCAACTTCTGCAGTCAGATCTGCCTACACGGAGTAAAGATCTCATTGAAAAGAAGAAACACTCTATAAACATAGAAGGGTCATAGGGTAGGAGGTACAGGATAGAAAACTCTACAAACACAGAACAGTCATAGGGTAGGAGGCACAGAGCTAAACACTCAACAAACACAGACTGATTATAGGGTGGGAGGTACAAGACTGAACACTCTACAAACACAAATGTTAGTACTTTTTTATTCAACAGAAAAGTCAATTTATCAGAAACCTGAAGCAGAGGAAGTTATTACTGGTATAGATGAATGACGTACGGCCACAAATAGCTAGTTTGACTTAGATGGGGAGGTGATTTTCTTTGCCTGCTCGTCAGATAAAATGTATAGGAGCTGGGAGTGAGGCTGGGACCTTCTCACAGGCTTCTCAGGTTATGGACTCAGGAGGACAAGGACCTAATTCAGACAGAAAGCCTGCAGGGCCAGACACCAAAGACTAGTCCTTTATAGATTTGACCACCTGCAGGTTCAACAGTGCAGTGTGCTAACCAATCACACTGACACGTAGCGCCAGGTGGGGACACGCTGTCATAACCAGCGGGTCACAGGGCTGCTCAGCTAAGCAGCTATGCATGCATCAGCAAAAGCAGCCCCTGGCGATTCACAATCCCGGCTAAATCTCCAACACTGCTGTACGATTTTTCGACTCATGAAAAAATTCAGTGGGATTTTAGCTCTCGGTTTGCCTCGCAGGGAACGCGAGTTTGGAATATAAACTTCAAGTAATCCACAGTCTGAGGTGAGATAGCCAGCAGACATGTATGTATACATATATCACAAAAATATCCTGTTTTATACATCAAACTGCACACAGACACACATAAATCTGTAATGGCCATATTCAGAAGTATTCACGCAGATGTATGAATCGGGGATGTGTGACTTTAGTATTTTATCTACTATGAATAGTTTCAGAAACATCTAAAAACATCATTTGGTCTGCTTGATTTGCAGTGCATTCGGAACTAAGATATCAAAAGTCCAACGATGGCAGCTGTGTTTCTGGTTCGGCCTGTACTCCACTGGTCATGTGACTGCATCGGAGCACCAGGTGTGAAGCTGCTGGAATATGACACCTTCAGAGACATGATGGTGGCCCAGAAGTAGGAGCGTATCAATATGCTAGGACATTTTGGTCCTCCCCGCCTGGAAGCCACCACAGATGTGTCCAGACCCACCTAGATGCCCATCGCTGTCCGTGCAATTAGGAGAAACTCATCTCGTATCTTGTGCTCACCCTCGTTCAAAACACCCATCCCGACACTGGAAGTCGATTCAGCAGCAAAGTTCAGATGTATTTCATCTTCGGCGTAGCAGATATAGCTCTGCCGAAAAAGTGACGGATTCCGGATAAATCTGACACTCCCCCCCCATTCATCTCTCTGCAGAAACAATTACCTAAAACATGCTCACTTCACGGTCCATTCAGTTTGGATTATCGCAGTGACCATCCTGTGAATGACCGTGTGACCGCTCTCAGAGTCAGCTGAGTGATTGGCTGCTCTCTACCAATTAGCTTAACTCTAGCGGTCGCCACTGCCTGGAGGCAAAAGAGTTTTTACTATTTCAAATCGCTGTCTATCAAACCAGTAGCTGGGGAAAAACACCAGTTAATCCCATATCTGTTTTTTTCTTTTTTTAAATAAGTCCAGGTTTTTCAGATCTGTTTCTGAGAGCGAACGCTTAAAGCCATTGCAGTGAGGCCCCAGATTGCATCCAATCAGATCATGTGACCTGACATCACTCCGCCCCACTCAGATTGTTTACTAACTGGAGTGTCTGAAGGATCCCCAGTCTGGCCAGGCCTCATACTGGGTGAACATCTGCTAACTTCCCACGCGGTTTTGTGCCGGGATCAGCGTAGCGACACCCCAGCTTCCCCAGCCCTTGTTCTCCGGCGGCCCCCGTGAAATATGCACACATGGAGCCACTCCCACCGCTGGCCAGCCCCCCCACCCCGGAAGCACACGGCAGCTCTTTAATTTCACAGGTCCAAGTTGAGACTCAATTATTATATTACAGATACTTTTATCCAAAATGACGTACATATTTTTGAGAAAGCGGAGTCAGACGGACCCTGGAGCAAATGGGAGTTGAGGGCCTTGCTCAGGCGCCCAACCATGACATCACTCCACCGATCCTGGGATTTGAACCACCAACCATATGATAACAGGTATAGCATTCCTTGAAATAGCATGCAGTTCTGTGACCCTGACTGAACCACTGAGTTGGTATATTATAAGACTGGATTTACTGATGTAAAATGATAACCGCAGATTATTCAACTACATTAGTCCTCAGTGAAGATCACATCAGAAAAAATGCTTCAGAAAGGGGGGATTTGAGAAAATTAATGAAACACAATTCAGGGCACATAAAGAAATCTCGTTGGCCAGATTAAAGGGGGACGTCAGCAGTCATTACAGCTGCAATCCTTCATCCCGTCCTTCCGAACACATTTGCAGTGGTGCAGAGGGGGACA
>JAODJU010000039.1:16983718-16997032 GCA_026776725.1 Gnathonemus echidnorhynchus | reverse complement strand
GGTGATGGAAACTGGGGGACTGGGGGAGGAACATGGAAACGGAGACACAGGGACAGGGGAATGGAGATGTGGGGGGCAGGGAGATGGGGAGCACTTAGTTAAAAGCAGATAAATTACACAGTGCACAACAGGTAACATTATTATTATTATTATTATTATTATTATTATTATTATTATTAATAATAATAATAATAATAATAATAAAGTTTCATCCAGGATAAGTGGTTGGAAAGTGGATGGATAGTTAAATACTTTCCACTTTGGATACAACAGTGTTTTATATAAGAGCATTTTCTTATTTATGCTAAATAATTACAGAAAATTGCACAGTAAAGCATTAAAAAAACATTTTAGGAAAATGGCAGCGAAATTTCAGAATGTGTCTTTTTTTCCCCATAATTCTAAGCACATGTGCCGTGTCCATATGTCACAAAGCAGCGAGATACACTTTGGGTAAAATACTCTTATGGTGCGGCTGACCCCCAGCCCATAAAAACGGGAAAAGGCAACGTGAGCGCGGATCTGTACGGAACGCCTTTTCCGTGCCTCGGGGCATCTCGATTCGTAACATTCCAAACCAGGAAATTCATGCTTCCCCACTCAGATGTTTTCATTTTCATAATAATGGGGGTGGGGGCATAAACAGAGAGATGTAAGAGATGTGATGCAGATATTTTAAGGGGAAAAACAGAAAGAGGGGCAGCAGAAAGTGAGAGAGGGTAGAGGGAACGTTGCCCCCATCTCATGGGCCTTCAGCCTGGAAGAACAGGAAAGGGTGCAGGGAAGATTCCCAGGATGCCTGTCAGCTATACCTGGGACAGGATGGTCCCAGATGCTGGGATCCTAAAATAAACAAGCAAACAATCCCCGTTGCTGTGTGGCGGGACAATGTGGGGGAGATGTGTCACTAGATGGCATCATTCTGACACGGTTAAACTGCCAAGCTGGAGAAGTCATGGACATCTGCTGGCTCCCCTCTGTGTGGGATCAGGGGACGTCTGAGGATGTATATTCTGCGGTGTCCCCTCACTGCTGTCCCCTCTGTTCCCTCCGTCCCCTCACTGCTGTCCCCTCTGTGGTGTCCTCATTGTCACCTCATCAGCGTCCCCTCACTGGTGTCTCCTCTGTGGCCGTGAGATTCGGGATCTCAGCTCTTTCAAAGAGCATTCTTCAGGTTTTTTTATTATTCGTTTTTTATTTTGCCCCTCAAAATTATACAATGACAATGTTTAAAATTATCTAAATTTGTCCACATATAGATTTCTACCTTGCGAGTTTATTATATTATCTTCATTTGGTTGTAGTTAAATATTTTGGAGCAGGGTTACATGGATTTGGATGGGAAAAAAAAAAAATTTCCATGTAAAAATAATCCTGTTAATAACGAAAAATTCATTTTAATGCTTAGTTGGTCATAACCTTTGTATTTACTTTTATTTGCTTATTTTTTGTATTGGTTCTAGTAATTTTTTTGTTTAGGTTCCGCATATTACAAAGATGAAATTGGCTTTTAAAGCACCCGTTATGTTCATTTCATTTTATTTCATTTCATTTCATTAAAATGCCTTTAAAAATTTGCAACGAATAAACAAAAGCAGAGCAAAAACAGACAAACGCGGCTTCTCCATAAGAACAAAGACGGCCGTAGCTATTGACGAAAGAGCGGTACACAGCACAGCGCCTGTCACACCCCCGCGAAAAGTCCCGGATGCGCTCGACCCAAACGCCGGCGGCATCGCCACACCACCCAGCCGCCCTCTAATTGTCCTGAAATATTGCTACATTCCTCGCCCCGTTGCCAGGGGCACGCCTCTGGGCTACATTAATATTTCTAATAATCGGGCCTCTCTGCCCACAACTTCGGCCACCGCCCCCCACAGCTGCCCATGTTTAGCATCCTGTAATAGGATTTGCTGTTCATGGGATAAAGCTCAAAGCAGTTTCTGCAGTCCCAGGGAGCGCTGATTGATCTGCCGTTGAGGAAATTGACTAGAAATCACCATTAACAGGTACGTCTTGGAAGGCTGGGTCATCTGTTACACCAATACCACTATTAAGTCAGCAAATCTAATGGGTGTCTAATTGGCATATATTTCCCTGTTGATCTTTCCTTTACTCAGTCGTCAATGGAATTGGACGGCTGGCCTTTAGCTGTGTGAGATACTTAATGAAGTTTTGCAGATGGTCTCAAACAGGCAAATCTCACCCACGTGTTAATGAGGTAAACCCTTAAAGGGATGTATGTTTTAACCAGTAAAGGGGTGCCTTTCATATTTGACTGAAAATCCACATCAATCATCACAGAAGATTTATATTTTTACTGTGTTTCTCAAAAAATTATAGATGACAACTATAAATATATTATTTTAACAAGTGTAATATGTTAGACTTTATTTCATATTTTTATATCACATGCAATTTTTCCATATTGTCAATAAGTTCTTTTTAGTTGTATTAACAAAAAACCTTACTCGGGATTTAAATGTTATTCTTTGGGTTCATAACTGATTAAACCAAGAATTTCTTGTTATCTGTGTGTGTGTTTGAGCATGTGTGTGTGTAACACGGGGACAACGGATGGAGCAGTTGGAGGAAACAGATCCCACTGGATCCCACTGATAGATGCATTGCTGATGTCTTTGACGGACATGCTACTGATCCAGTCAACGGATGCTGCGCTGATCCTGCCGATACATGTACAGCTGATCCTGCTGACGGACCCCCCGCTGATCCAGCCGACAGACGCACTACTGATCTAGCTGATGGTCAAGCTGCTGATCCCACTGATGGATGCCCCTCCGATCCAGCTGATAGATGCCCTGCTGATCCAGCCAAGGGTCATGTTGCTGATCCCTTCAATGGACGCCCCTCTGATCCAGCCGAAGGACACCCTGCTAATCTTGCTGACAGATGCGCCGCTGTTCCTTCAGAGCACACCAAGCTGATCCACTCGATGATCACCTTGCTGCTCCCACCGATGGATGCTCCGCTGATGATTGCCCCACTGATCCCGCCAATAGACGCCCAGCTCGACAGACGCCCAGCTGATAGACACCCAGCTGACAGATGCCCTGCTGATAGATGCTTTGCTGTTCCTGCAGAGGACAACAAGCTGATCCAGTTGATGGTCACCTTGCTGCTCCCACTGATGGATGCCCTGCTGATGGATGCCCCACTGATCCCGCCAATAGACGCCCAGCCGACAGGCGCCTAGCTGATAGACGCCCAGCTGACAGACGCCCTGCTGATCCTGGCGATGGACACCCAGCCGTGGATGCCTCACTGATCCTGCCAGTGCACATGCCACTGATCCCGCTGACAGACATGCCGCTCATCCGAGCAGCACATTCTGCTTCCACTGTGCTCAGATCCTGTGTGTTCTGACTGCTGTCAGTTGCTGGCAGTCTGGTTAATTTACCTGAAAATCAGATTTGTTTCATTTTATTACTGTGTTTTCAGGGCGGCTGATGGAGGATCCTTGGGAGGGAGCCGCCATGTAGCAGCGGGTCATCGCTGCTGCCGTCTGCGTCCGCGGGGTCTGTTCTGGGGCCTCGTCTCGCCTCGGGCCACTTTGGGAAATAAGATTAGCAGCAATAACTGCTCCAACTGCTTTGAATAACAGACACAACTCAGGGAGCATAAAATTAGCATAAACACAACACCAGTGTCCCTCAGAGGAGATGAGGATGGCAGAAACTGGAAAATTGACTGAAATGGAGTTGGGGGTCTGTTAAAATGTGCGATATACATAGGTAAATGTAATCTTCTAATAGGAACCGTCACCAGATATGGCAGACGAGTAAAAACGGTGCTTGCTGTCAAGGCAACTAACTGATAGACCTCTCCCTTACTGCGTATCCATGTCAGGGACACGACCGGTTCAAATAAAACACAACATATGGACATTTCTCACATATACATGGAGATCCATGATAAAAAAAACATGACAGGGATTAGGTAAAAATTATGTTAAACAAAGGAATTACCATAAATATTCAAGACATTACCTGGTATGTGGGGGGGGGGGGGGAATTAAGCAAATAATATATAGGATATTAGTCTCTTCCAGAAGGCTGGGACTCCTCTAATCTGAAGGGCTCTGAGGCTTTTCACTCCACTGTTCCTCATTTACTGCAAACTTGCCTTTTCACGATGGTGAGTCTTTGTACGTCGTCTGTGGCAATCTCCAAAAGAGAATTTCACAAAACCGGGCCAAACAATCACTTTAACCAGCGTTCAGCTTTTGTTCTTTAATCCATGCTGGGGCTAATTTGTCGCTGGTGGACACACGAAACGCAGGAACACATATCAAGCCAAACTTCCAAAAAAGACCACTTTTCTCGCCATCCCAAATGGATCATTTCCTCATAATCAGATCGGTCCCTTTAAAAAAGGGGACTCTGAAACTTTAAAAACACTGCGGGAAGCTATGCCTTGGAGAGACATTTGTGCAAAACAGATTCGGTACCTATATGTATAAAGTGAAAGGACACAGGAAGTTTCCCCAGGACCGTAGGGTTGTGTCAGAGCCAGGGCCCAGTGACACAGATCCATGTGTGATTCGATTAACGCTGGCAAAGGCGATATGAAAACCCCACAGATTACCACTGTCATCCTCAGTAATTACATTTATTCATTTCCATTTAGCGGAGCCCTTACCAGCTAAACCATGAGGCCAAATAAGCAATAAACACAGGGGAAAGAAATTAAAATGCTGATCCGTTTGCCACGAAAACAATCAAAATCTCATCTTTCTCTAGGCTCCTCGTTCATCACCGAGACAGGCCCCAGTAGGCGCCACACCGCTGTCCGGTGCGGAGGCTCGTGTTATTGTATGAAAATGCACAATGTGGCGTCAGGGATCCTGATGGAACTTTGCGTATATTCAGACCCGACGCTGCTTCCGGCGGAGACATGGGGAGTCATCAGAGCTTCTTTCTTTCTTATCCTCCAGGCTGCAAGATTTGTCTTTTTTGGTTTGTGGTGGACATTTCACTACATCCCAAATTCCAGGCACAAGTGGCTTGAGGTAAATTAGCAGACCCTCTACATGTGTCTGTGACTGATCTCCACATGCATCCCGGCTCAAGGGCTGGTTTTTGGGGCCCCACTCAAAAAGTCACTTTGGGGCTCCCCATACCCCATCAGATGTTTCATCCACCCATTTTCTGAAACTGCTTACCCTGTTCAGGGTCAGAGGGGGTCTGGAGCCTATGGGCACAAGGCAAGGAACAACCCAGCATGGGGCACCAACCCATCACAGGGCACACTCAGACATCATTCACTCATACACTTACACCTATGGGCAATTTGGTGACTTCAATTAGCCTTAGCATGTTTTTGGACTGTGGGGGGAAACCAGAGCACCCAGAGGAAACCCCATGGCAACACGGGGAGAACATGCAAACTCCACACACATGAAACCATGGTGGAGACTTGAACCCAGGTACCAGGGGTGTGAGACAATAGTGCTAACCCCTACTGCTATGGTGGCGTGGCACAGGCAGGAGAAGAGGTGACAATCCACTAGCGGCTTCAAGACAAAGGGGACTTATTGAGGAAAACAGATCACAGATTGGGGAAATAAACTGAACAACAGAGGGAGTAGGACTAGGAAATTAAGCAGAACTACAAAACACAGCAGCCTGCCACAAACATATAACTACATTCGCGATGGCAGACTGAGGAGTAGGCCAAAGGTAGGCACTTACATAGAAATAGGTAACCAACTAACGACGGGGCAGGTGTGGAACATGACAATTAACTAATCAATTGAGACACGGAACAACAAGCAACAGATGGGTAGAATTACAATAGTGGAGGGAGAACCAGGGAACTCTAACAATCAGGAAACTAAGAACACTAATCAATCCTAATAAACACTGGAAAGGGTGAACCAACAAACAAGCAGAATACTATAAAACAAGGAAGAAGTGGGGTGAACCAGAGGCAAGAACAGAAGCAAAGACAGAAACGCCAAACCAGGAATAAAATTACAAAACAGGTGAGACTTGTCTCAAGCCAGCTATGAATCCACAACACAAAGAAACAGAATTTGAGCCACCCACTGACCTGTGTGGCAGCCTGGGGAACAAAGAAAACACACTAGGGAGCAGGCATACCGGGGCTGAAGGGCAAAAAACAGGGAAGAGGACAGGATGGCCAGCGACACCTGCTGGCCAAACGGGAAGGGGACACGGAGGGCAGGGTCAGATGGGCACTGACCCTGACAGCTACACCACTGTGCTGCCACCAGATGTTTCAAAAACTAAATAAATAGCTAGCAAATAGAATGAGAAGATCATTGTTAGAGTTAGCAGAACACACTGCTTCAACATCACCTAAATAAGGAACATGTTTATTTAATATTTAATGTAGTTACTGTTTATGGCCAACAGGGGATCCCTGAATTTGGGGGCCCCACACAATTGGTTGGTATTTGGTTTGAGTGGTGCTCCTGTAACACACTCTCTGGTTCCTTTTCTACCCTATTAATGAAATGATACATCACTCCTTCAGTCTTATTTGCCCACTTAACAATAACATCATTGATATAATTAATAAAATATTCCAATCAAACATCAAAAATGTATTATTCTGTGACTGTGTCGCTAAACTGTTGTGAAATGGCTTGAACAAAATTATAACTCGAGTATGTATTATCTGATAGAGGAAACAACAAGAAATTATCTAAACACAAGGCAATGAATAGTTTTTTATTTAGCAGTTTAGATGAATGTCCTAATTATCTAATTAACATGTAGGCTGAAGTCAGGCTTCCGTATGTAAGGTGAACGCAACAAAGATGCAGTAATAACCATTCAATGTGTTCCACCTGTCAGACCCCTCAAGCCTCATGCCAGGGTCCTCAGTCACAACTGTATCGCTAGGTGTCCCTCAAGGATCTGACCTGGGACCTCTGCGTTTCTCATATTATACTCATACAATAAGATGCCTGTCCCCTTTCTATGGTTACTCCCAAATATAATACATTTGCAGCACTCAACCTTCATTCCATCCTTTGTTCCTCTGCTCTCCTGTTTTTCCAGGTTATGGTTGTCATTAATGGGCTCTTGCCTTCATGCTCTTTGGCCTTGAAAAATGTCATCACTTTACTTCTTGTCCCCTCCAATGCAAAATACCTGGCATTTCCAGACCACAGCTTGTTAAATTCAAACTCACAAATGACAACATTCCCAATAGCTGACGTACTGCTACCAGAAAACACGTCAATGTCATTGAACAGCCTGTCTAGCACATCAGACATGTAAACAAGCATAGATTACCAGCCTGGCTGAGTTCTTCCTGACACTAGATATATATTCACAGCATGCAGAGGTTTAATGTACATAATGCACCCAGCTGACAGCAATTTGCAACTCACATTTATACACCAGCAGTGAATGCATGATTTACTCTGATCTCCAGCTGACATCTTCCAAGAATTCCTTGATTTATGACTCCAGAATACGTAAATGAGTTCTTGTACATTTTAGCACATTTTTATGGGTTAACTACAATTGAATTAATAATTCAGTTCATTTCATCAGCTGTGATACTCATCTGATTTAATCATAAATAGTTAAAACAATATCTATTTCATTCTTTAATAGAAAAAAAATCTAATCACACGACAAAAGAGAGCTGGAAAGCCTAGGAGGGATCCTTCAGGGGGAGGGGGGGTCCCAACTGAAAAATGAAGGACTCGGTGATGACTGCCACAGATTAGACACTGAAAATGAGTATCTGAAAGCGGTCACTTAAACTGGAAATGCTCATAAACTGCATGTTAATGACCTTAATTAATAAAATCACTTACTGTATTTGAACTGATGCATTTTAATGGGAGTCAGCTTGAGATTAGGATGGAAAAGAATGAAGGAGAAATCTGACCTCATCATGGACAGGCATGAATCTGAGTGGCTCCGCTGGCAGGTACAGCAGGTATTGTCAGCTGGTACGCTTGCCTGCTTTCCCCATCATGTCCGAGGGATTCTTCATCTTCCTGTTTTCTGCTGTACATCAGCTCAATCTCATGCAAGTGATAGCTCTCTGTGCTTCTGTATTCACTGTCTTTATGTTTCATCAAAGTCTACAGATATTTCTGAGAAAGCAGAGTCCCTGGAGCAATTGGGGGTTAAGGGGCTTTGCACAAGGCAAGGGCAGTGAAATCACTCTGCCAACTCTGGGATCTGAACTGGCGCCCTTTCAATCACAGGCACAGCATCCCAAGATTCACTCATCCTCACGTTCTGTGACTCGATGATTCATCACTAATAAATACCTCATAAGCAGGACCCTGGGAGCATGTGTGGGGGAGACCACAGTGTGGCCCTGACCATTAGAAGAGCACAGGGTCTCCAGCTAACACCTACACTGGCTTTGAACGTTAATCCCTACCTGGTGCCACGTCTATGTGACGAATTTCGATAAACAAATTTGATATATTTTCATGCGAATCAGATGAAAGCTAAACCGATGAACAGCTGCACCAGAATCCAGCAAAGCGAGGATCCATTAATCTGCTCCTTTAAAACCAGTAACACGTCTGTCTGGTCCAACCCAAGTGTCAAGATGAACATTACGAGCCTTTATGACAACATTCCAGTGAAAACCCCTGAAAAATTGTACGTGTGTTTTCAAAAGCAAGTCATTTAGAGTGGGGATTCTGATGACTATGGACCAGCATGTGAAAGTATTTTTTTGGACCGGGGAGGGATTAGGGGTGGTGCTGGTGGTAAATCAGGCTGCCTGGTGGATTGACCAGGGGGCCAGATTGACAGATTTAATAAGTTTTCGCCATGGGTCATAAACAAAAGGTGTGGCTTGAAAATAGACACTTTATTTTGGGAAATTAATCAACCCTTCCCTCAAAAGCCCTGACATTCTGCAGCCTGGTGGAATAGCGATCCACAGACCAGGAGTTGGTAACCCCTGATGTAGAGGATTAGTGATTGGCTGTCTTCAGGTATGTCTGAGGTCAAAGACACCCTTCCCCAGCTCAGCTCTGCACCGTGGGTGTAGTCAAAGCTGATCTCGCTGTCCAAATCTGGCAGGTGTGCTCTGTGTGCCGCGCAGACTGAGCTGCCCATGAAGAGACTCCCACAGACAGACACTGCTCTCTGGGTCTCTGCTGGCTCAGCCCTTCTCAGAGCACTCCTACATTTTCATGTATATCTGAATATAACATATTGCGACGCCCCATTTGCAGACTTTCATTTTTTTTTTTTCATTTCATACTAAAGTGTATTCTTCCTTAAGAGTCACTTGAAAGCTTCAGTCCTGACACATTCAGCTCATATATATGTATGTTTAACTATTAAAATATATATTAGGCATTTCAAGTATGCTGAGATTATTACACAATATCTTAATTTTTTTGCTAGTGTAACTTACTGGCGTGATAGATTTCAAAGGCTGCGCTAAAGGGTAAAAATGCATTAATGTGCAACTCGGAGAGCCGGGTTTGTGCGCGTTAGCTTAGTGCGAGATTCGTTTTTGAACTTCTGCTGCTATTTTTGACAGGCGGCTCCCAGGTCGGCTAATGAAACAGCGGCGGTCTCCGTTCATCTCTGACACGGGGATTCGGGGTTTGCCGTTTCACTGCAGACGTCCCAGCGGCCCGCTGATCACCCGCAGTCACTGTCAACCCTGGCGCCCGTGTCACCGCGGTCACGCTGCTGGAGGACAGCCCCCCCCCCCCAGGTGCAAATGGGCCCCCGTCAGAGGACAGAGGCATGGCCCTTTTTGTGGTGCTTTACGGTGGGGACCAGGTGCACTTCTCTCTCTGGGGGCCGAGGGAGATCAGTCAGTGTGGAAGGAGGGGCTCGTGACGAGGAGGTACCACTTAGTGGGATGAGAAGCACATTCAGGCACGTGGAAAGGCAGCCCGGGGTCCTCAGGGAAGCTCACAGACTCCACCCTCCCTGTTTGCTGGCTTGTTTTTCAGGTGTCTGCTCTCATGAAGAAACGTGTTAAAGTGTAAATGAGGGTAGTCTAATTTGTAATTTGCTTTGGGACTATCTATCATCCATCCATCCATCCATCCATCCATCCATCCATCCATTCATCCATCCATCCATCTATCTATCTATCTATCTATCTAATTAAGTCATTTTGTCCAGAGCCGTTACTTCACCTACTGCAACCCTACATAGGGACAGAATCAGACTGACACTCAGAATTCATTGATTGGCAAGAAACACCTACATGTGCTTGGAATATGTATTTGGAGTGTTGTGGTACATTCACAAATCACACAGAAATTGTATTTATACAGAAGATTTAAAACACAAGCAATAATTCAAAGCAGTACAAATCATAGTCAGGAAATCGGTATTTAGAAAAACTCATCCATCCATCCATCCATTCATTTTCTGCACCTGCTTATCCTTTTCAGGACCACGGGGGGTCTATCTTGAAGGTTATGGGAGCAAGGCAGGGAACAACCCAGGATGGGGTACCAACCCATCACAAGGTGCATAGAACCAAATTCCCAATTAAATACAAATAAATAAGGATATACATAAAGTACAGGAGCAGATCTGTATATAACCCCCACAAAAAATTCCCAAAACGTATAAATATTACTGGAAACCAAAATGCCACTGTTTCAAAATTTTAAATTTCCTTTCACTTTACATTAACGAAAATACATGATAAAAAAAGAACAGAATAAATGTGTGGATGAAAAATGACTGTCCTTCCCCCCCGTAGCCCTGGGCAGGGCTGTGACAGCATTTGATTTGCTATGTAGGATTTGGAGGCTGGATTAATATAAGTCACTCACGGCAACGTTCAATAAAATTTAATTTCCCTGATAGACACCAGTCTTATGTCACTAGCAATCGAAAGGGATCCTCCTGATTTCCTGAGAGCCACTGTGAGTGCGACAGTGGGAGCAACGGAGAGTGTTTGTTTGTTCTGGGAGTCCCGGGGTATAGAGGGACCCTGGAGTAGCACATGTCTGGCTTCGCTGGGGTTTGCCGCACTGTGGTGCCCTCAATCCTATTTAGAAGGGTGGCTGAGATCAGAAGGCCATCAGCTCGAATCCCATGCTCGGCAGAGAGGCCACATCTCCATTGGGCACTTGATCAGGACCCTTAACCCCCTGAGAAATGCTCCTGGGCCACCAACTGGACAGCCGATCTTGGGCTTGGACCCCAAGCGTCGCTCTGACCTCTATATGTGTTAGTGTGACTCAATGGAGCATCCGAACGTACCTGTTCTCATATTTGTATAAATGGCAAATAAAGCATCATTTCATTTGAATCAGCCTCCAGTCCAATGCAGGAGCGGCCATAAAAAGAGCGAGTGCCAGAATTCGGTGTTACTCAGGGTGGGGTACAGGTCATCTCTGCGGCTGATCACGGATGATCCCAAGGGAGGTACGACACCAGCCCCAAGCAGTCTCCAACATACCAATGTATAAAACTGGATTTTTTTTTGAAAATGAAAATCAGAGTTCCTTTCGGTCAGACAAAGTTCTGGTGGCTAACGTTTAGCGTCGGATAGTACACCCCATAATATCATAAAATCTTAGGAAGGCAGAACAATTTCAATCTCAACATAGTGTGCATGTTACACCTGACTGATGTCACATGAACGCACAGAAAATTGCACTTAACGCACTTAAAAGGCCAATGAGGTGAAAGCCCCCCCCTCGGTTTGTACACATAGCCCAACCCTGATGCCTCTTTAATGGGTCGACAGCAGCACATGTCCAATGTCAGCAGTGGCGCGGTTCCGTTTGCTGGGCCTGTTGTTCATTGGTGAAAAGACACGCCAAAGGAAGAGCCCTTACTATCCAGATGTATTATTCACCTTGACATGCTAATTATGCTGTAACATACCAGCAACACAGATGCAATGCTGTGTTTAGCGTGGCTACCAATGTGATTCTGAGGAAAGTCACACTGAGTGACGCTCCAGAGCCACAGCAGGACTGAAGGGCAGCTGCCCGTTGGCACAGAGACCTTAATGAGGGGAACTTTTAGGCTGTTATTCGGCATTGTCACCACAAGGGCACTGGGCACTGCTTAAGGCTGTCTGTACATATGTTACATATATTTATTATGAATTTTATGACTTATTTTCTGGTGTTAAAGACAGTAACTTCAAGTGATCACCTGATGGCTGAGGAAGCTGAAGACCGATGCCAGAAAATGAGTGTCCTGTTGTCCGAGGAGAGCCTGCAGAGTGGAGTGTCCCAGTGGAGTGTCCCTGCGGAGTGTCCCTGTGGAGTGTCCCTACAGAATGTCCCTGCGGAGTGTCCCTGTGGAGTGTCCCAGCGGAGTGTCTGAGGGTGCCAGCCTCAGGGGTCTTTCCACTCCCCTCTGCTCTTTCATTCCGAGTTCCGAAGCCCTACTTGGCTGGCTTGGGACGTGCCTGAAGAAAGTGGATCGAATCTAATGGTTAACTGGCACTGAGCTCATGTGCTCACCGCAACTCAAACCACACGTGTGTGGGGCCCCTCAGTTTGTGGGCCCCCTTTTGGCAGCAAAGAGTCACTACACTAAATATTACATTAAGACAGAGATGCTGCAGCATGTTCTGCATTCTCCTGAATCTACTTGCTAGCTATTTATTTCATTTTCAGAAGACTGCGGGGGGCGGTGGGGGGGGGGGGATGACAAAATGATTCTTTGAGTGGGGCCGCAGAAACAACAAATCCACACATTTACTAAACTGAGACCAGATCCTTAAAATGCAGGGCTGTGATTAGACGGTGCTCCAGCAGCCCCCAAGCTCCGGGCCGAGGCACCTCGCGGTACTGACTGCGCTGTTACTCTGGGTGATGCAGGGAAGCCCCGATGACATCATGACACTTTGGATTTCCATAATTCTGTACCTCGCCCCCCATCCACTCAATTTGGTTTGGTAGCATCACCTACCAGAAACAAAAAAAAACAGGCTAGAGAGAGAGAGAGAGAGAGAGAGAGAGAGAGAGAGAGAGAGACTTTATTTTCAGAAGGATCTCTCTATTTATTATTTATCACAGAGCCCCAATCAGCTCGCGCTCTGACAGCCGCAGAGGCACGAATGAAAGCAGGGCGGCGTCGGTGCGGTGAGGAGTGCAGCCTCCCGCTGCGGACCGCAAGACAGCAGCAAGTCAGCACATATTAAAGGCTCACAGCCAACATCAGACAGAATGGCTCTCTTTGATCTGGCTCCTCCACAGGAAACTTGGATCTTAAGAAAATTGTCAAAATGTAAATTAATTTACTACAGATATGTGTCCTTAGGCAGCACCAGGCCGGCAAATGCTTACAACATATAGCTAAATATGTAGAAGAAAATGCTGTGTTTTTCCTC
>JAODJU010000039.1:16960108-16976125 GCA_026776725.1 Gnathonemus echidnorhynchus | reverse complement strand
GACCCCAAACCCCCCCCCCCCCCCCCCCCCCCAGCCACTTCTGAGTCCTCGGCCTCTCAGCCAAGCTGCGTAAATAAATGCATCTGACAGCCAACATCATGACAATTACAAATAATGCGCGTTTACCGCGAACGTCCGCACCGCGCAGCCGAGCAGGACAGTGCGGCAAAGGCTTCCTCCAACATGGAGCGCGCTCCCATTCTTCCTGACAGGAAGATAAAATAATTCGATTACGGGAGGCGGCCAGCAGAGCCACCAGCAACAGACGTCCAGCATCCCTGCGCCAGGCCGCGGGGGTTGGGGCTCTTTGTCCTCCGCAAGACGGCCACTTCCTGTTCTGGGGCTCGTCAGGGCTTCAGCAGAAGTGACTTGGGGACGAAGGCCGCGAGGGACACCGTAAAGCAGGATGAGCGAATGACATCTCATGTGCTTACAAAAAGGAGAATGGACACTGTTTCTGCAAAGGCCAGACCCTGTCATTTATTCACCGCCGCCGCTTCAACCTCAGCACCTTCTTGTCCCACTTGCATGTTATTGTTTGTGTACTAGTGCATGCAGTATCCTGTATATTGTATATTGCCTATTTTATTGTACCGCTATTGTCTTATTTGCTGTTTATTGCTCTTTATCGTAAGTCTACAAGAAGGCTACACATGCAAATACAAATAACAATGACACTTTTGAATCCCTAAATCCTCCTTATGGTGCTGAATTGACTTGACCCTTCCCAGTATCTTTCATCGCAAACTGTTCGGTATGATGAAACGGGCTTGGCGTGCGAGACGGAGGAACGTCGTCTGGGCCAGCAGTGAATCGACCACCTTATAAACGTTCTCTGGTCGGTCACTGAAACACAAACAGCAAACGCCTGGTTCAGCTTATCGGTAACTGCGTGACTGGGGTGCCAGCCCCATGCCGACCCTCACGTCTAATTACAAGCAGGGATGAGATATTTCCAAAGTTTCTGCTGTACAAGGAACTGCTGAATCATCATAAACTATTATTACTATTATAGAGTTTCGCTTATAAACATGAACCGGAGAATGCATCTGAACATGGGGGCATGAAGTCATGTCGCCTTAACTGTTTGCTTTTGAAAAATTCAGATATAAGCTTCTGCCTCGTTTTTTCGAGACTGTCGGGCTGCTTATCTGATATTTGCTATCGCTGCCGAAGACAAATTAAATATACAGTTAAATATAAAGATAAGTTAAATATACAGTTCAAAAATATAGCTGATTGGCATTTTGAAAATTGCAGCATTCACTGAAGAAGCAATATCATTTGCCTCGCTTGAAAAATCACATTTGTGCTCGGAAAAAACAGAAATATAATTCTGGCTTTTATTTAATTTAGCTTTATCGGTTTGCAACAATGTATTTGTAGTGTTTGTTGTCACATTTGTTGATCACAGCATTGTTATTAATCCTCAGAAAAATACCTGGGTGCCCCCCTCAGTTCTGCGATCCATTGTTACAGTGTTTCAATGGAACTTTATTCTGAATTGCTGCACAAGAATAAAAGACTTACTTCACACTTACTTATTTCACCAGATAAAGGTGTGTCTCACACTTACACTTACTTATTTCACCACATAAAAAATTGATACACTAATGTGTGGATGGACTATAAAATAGGGCACAAATAGCTGCTGATGTAAAACAAAAAACAATTTACTTTTTTCTTTCCAGGTTAAATAAAACGAAAGCGTCTCTGTCCACGCATGCGGACATTCCCTTCATTACTCTGCACTTCCACACATTTGCAAAATGAGTTTTGCGCAGACTTTGTGAAAGGAGGATTTGGAAATGCTAAAAAGGCTAAACGGAACAAATGAAAAGAAAACAAATGAATAAAGAAGCCAATATAAACATTTGTGGTCCTGGTATTTTGCAGATTTGGACGTATCTCAAAACAAATGGACAAATGTGCATTTCATTAAATATTAATATTTCTGGGACTTAAAAAACCTTTCTGATTGTCTGCCTACTTACAAATAGATCATTTTATGAATTTAAAGCGAAATGCAGAGTTTATTGCTTTGATGCAGGAAATATTATACTGAAAAGCCCCCTGGACGCAGCCTGGTCTTTTATTTCTCAAGTTAAAATGCAGAAAAGCTTTTACAGACCAGCTGTGGAAGCTATGTGATTTTTTTTTACAATGTCCCAATATTACATCCTCAGGAGTAACTCACTCCAAACAAACTGAACTTAATTAAACAGATACGACCCAGTCAGAAAACTAGATCCCTAACAGCTGTGTTTAGTTCCAGCTCAATAATGATCTCAATTGTTTTAGCATCTTATGTTGCGAAAAATATTTTTAAAGAGGAAAATACATATTTTAGAGACTCCAACAACAACATTTAACCAAACATATTACACTGGGTATCTTTGATTAAATGTATTATTATGCTGGATATCTTATACCATTTAATCAAACATTATTATATAGGATATCTTACACCATTTAATCAAGCATTATTATACAGGATATCTTACACCATTTAATCAAGCATTATTATACAGGATATCTTACACCATTTAATCAAACATTATTATACTGGGTATCTTATACCATTTCATCAAACATTATGCTGGATATACCATTTAATCAAACATTATTATGCTGGATATCTTATACCACTTAATCAAACCTTATTATGCTGCATATATCTTATACCACTTAATCAAACATTATAATGCTGGATATCCTATACCACTTAATCAAACCTTAATATGCTGCATATCTTATACCATTTAATCAAACATTATTATACTGGATATCTTATACCACTTAATCAAACCTTATTATGCTGTATATCTTATACCACTTAATCAAACATTATTATGCTGGATATCTTATACCACTTAACCAAACCTTAATATGCTGCATATCTTATACCATTTAATCAAACATTATTATGCTAGATATCTTATACCATTCAGTCAAACATTATTATGCTGGATATCTTATACCACTTAATCAAACTTATTTTGCTGAATGTTTTTTATACCCTTTAATTATTATCCTTATCACGCCATTTAATTACACTTCTGCTCAGTACCTTATTTATAGGGAGGTTAATAGATCATGAATGCAAACATGCTGCAGTTTTGCTGCAGTGTGAGAGTGGAGAGAGTGAAGCTCACGTTTGTGAGGAACATCCTCGCTGCTGTGATGGCCTTTCCATAATCCCACAGCGCTGAACCATCTTCTCCTGCTGCAAACAGATCTCACTTTTCAAGCTGTCGGCTCAATTCTCCTGCTGCTCTAGGATCGACCGATGTTCAGTTTGCACGTAAAAATAAAAATGCTGAAACCATCCATCTGTGACGATGCGGCTCACAGGAATGTCCTTTCACCCCCCAAAATCTGTTCCCCTACTTGATAGAGATGGTTCTGTGTGGAATCATCGCTCACACACACACACACACCCACACAAACAGGTTTGTAATTATATCTTTGTGGGGACTCTCCACTCATTTCAATGGAGAAAAAGCCCAAATTGACGACTTTAACCCCTACCCAGCCCTAACTATAAGTAACCAAACAAAATACAAGACTTTTGGCATTTTTAGTTTTTTGATTGCATTCACAGATCTTTGTGGGGACCTGACAAAATAAGGGGTTTTGTTATATTGTGGGGAACATTTGGTCTGTACACTCCGCCTCGGCCCGCTGCCACGCTGACATCCCTGATGATTCTCCGTGTCACTGGGGTGGAAAGAGAGACCCAGGGAGAGTCTAACCCACAGCAGGGGAAGCTCTGCTGGGCTAATGGTGCGTGAAGAGCCGTTTCAGGCACCGCAGAGGACGGCCAATCGACTGCCTCAAGTTTCATTTCGCAGGTCATTAGTACATTAACGAGGAAATCGACCCGGTCCTGTAAGTAACAGCCCCAGTATAACCAGTGGCTCCGTCATCCCCCTGTCACTCTTAGGGGGCGCTATGCGCTGAAGAATCAGTAACCCAGGCAGTGGGTCAAATCAGGCCAGTAGGTCTGGCTGACAATCAGTCCCACTCTGCATTAAAGGAGACCGTTTATATTGCTGCTTCAGGACCCTGAAGCCCAGTACTGCCCTCTGGGCTGATGTGCAGTGGTGTGTCCATCGAGAAAACTATTGATAGCTCTATTTTATCAATTACCCTACAAGAAAATGTGCCGGCGAACTGATGCGAAAAAACATGTAGCATTTTCAGCAAAAGATCAATCACTGCATGTTAATATAGCAATGTTATAATGCTACATTTATATAATAACAATGTCACAATGCTAAAAAGTATAATTATAATATATTAATTATGCAGGCCTACAATAGAATTATTATAAATACTTTTATTTTAAAATGTACTAAAGGAGGAGAATAATACAACAGTTAGTATTTCTAAAAGAATAAAAAGGCATATTCCAATAAAAGTCAGTGGTACATTAATTATTGCTATTTGGACCTTCTGACCCCAGTACGTATACAATTTTATGTCTGATACAATGTCATGTGCACCAAGTCATGTGGGCAGACAGCCAGTTGACACACTGAGAGCACGCCGGCCCTTTAAGGAGTCGTAATGGACATGCAAATCTGAGGCCTCCGCACACAGCCAATAGCTTATTTATTAGCCAGCGCTAACTTAGCCTGGCGGCGCTGCCTCGCAGGCGTGTCTTAAAGGCGTAATGCTTCCTGACAAGGCGCAGTTATCGCATCACAGCGGCGGGATGAGAGCCCAGGGCGACGCGGAGGAGCTCTCGCCTAAGGGGCTTTTGCTCTGGGCAACGCGCAGCTGCGCTCGGGCTGCCTTTTTACGCGGGTGAACGTGTAATATCATCTGTGTCGTTGCCTCAAACAGCACAGTCAGCACGCGCCGGAGAGGGGTAACATCACAAGGCATCCTTTTGCCCTAGGCATTATCAGAACGCCGTTTGAGGATAAAGACGTCGTTTATGTGTGTTTGGTGGTTTTACATATACCTACCAAAGCTGGCCTTGTTTTTCACATGAACTCACCACCCTCAGTTTGTATATATATATATTTTTATATATATATAAACAAAGTTTGCTCAAAAAGCAGGTATATCAAATATCAAATATTACACATCGCATTAAACGTTCATCTTTTTGAGGAACTCACAGTAAACCCACAGATCTTGCTGAATCCGCGACTTGCCATCCAGCCCCCCCCCCAGGGGGCGATGAATCGGGAAAGACCTTCACACACAGACCCGTTCCTCTTCCACCCGTTGTGCCAATCCTGAACGGCAAGTAGCCCCAGAGGTACCGAGCATCCTAAGAGTCTCGTGTGGCCACGTGTCTGACCCCTGAATTGGGGGCCCAATTGTTTTCACAACGGGAACAAATGTTGGGAGAAACGGCGTTCAATCAGCGAGGCCGGGTCAGGTAACAGTGACCCAGCCAAGTGAACACGGCAGGGTTATTAAAAAACGACGCAGCGATCCATCCTGGGATCGATAGCGACTCCCACAGTGCCAGACGCACCTTTGCCTTGCTGAAATTAAATGCCTTCAACTTTTTGGGTTCCAGCTACAGCTAAGTTTATTATTTTGATGACTGAAGAAAGCATTTCCATTTACATACAAAACCAAATCCCACAATCTCTGCTGGTGTTGAGGTATGGATGATGGCTATAATATAGTGCAGGGTGATTTTGCAATATGTGTTCATTCGCTTAGGACAATATATCATTATATTTCAGACACCTTACTGGATACTATACTTTATCTAAATACACATGACTTTACTGACCTAATTAACAAATATTTTCATAAATCTTGATAGCACTTTTAAATCTGTAGCCTCTGAAAGCAATTCCCTTTTTTAAAAGCAGGGGTGCCCGACTCCAGTCCTGGGGGGCCGGAGCCTTGTGTAGTTTTACTTAAAATAATAACATTTTTACATAAAAACCTGACATTTTTGTGTAAGTCTGGCTCCATGAGCATGTGGCACCGACTTCCAATACCATCTGTTTGTTGGCGTTTCTTGACCCGGTATCACAGGCTACCTTTAAAGTTCACATTTGACATGATAAATCTAAGTTTATATGTAAAAAAAAAAACCCAAGGTGAGAGAGCATCTTAACATAAGGAGAGTCTGAAACGGCGTGTTGAACAGGTCAGCAAGTGACTTTAGCTTCATAAAATGCAGCATTCAGACATACAATCAAGAACATGTGTATTTGGGTAGAAGACCACAACATGGAACTCAAGGGATCTCCCACATCAAAAGATCCCCAGGAAAAGTTCATAGACAACCTGCCTGATGCTTCTGTATGTCACCTGGCATAATCTACCAGTAGTATTACTGTAAATGTTTCCGGTATGGATTTGATACTGGTCCGATGAAGCCCCTTAATCATGGCAACTTGATGGTGTAATTAAGACATAACTCAAAGATGAAGCATCTCCAAGCATTCCCACAAGTCCTGAGGCGAACCCCAGGATTGTAATGAACTAAGAAAGTCATTAACAGCTGGTATTCCCCATGACCGTCCATGAAGCAGGGGCGACAGAGAACATTGCGGAAATAAGCTAATTTGGCAGAACGTGACACCTGAGGAGTGAGCAGCTGAACGTACAGAGCTCTCGCCGTGTTCATATCAGCGATGACAGACAAAGCGACGTACATTACTCACTCATCCTCCAATAGAGCTGGCTTTGACTTGAATAAATTTAAGAAATCGTAAGGATTGGAAGCGAAAAGTATGATCAGATTTTCAGAAAAAGTTGATTAATAACTAGTCATATTTCAAATGGCAAAATTAAATGGTTATTGAACTGGATGCCAATGCAGAATGATGTCTTTGGCCTCTCGGAACAAATTACCTTATGTCACACTTCACGTTGTCTTTTTACGTATCATCCACACACACACGTCTCTCTCTGGATGAGCCGTTTGTGTTGCAGACCAAATCAAACTACAAACAAAACATGCAATTATATCTGGCGTAGATTTTTGTAACACAAATAGCAACAAGCGACTCTTTTCAGGTTTCACACGACGTTTGTCATGTTTGATTTTTTTTTTTGCAGTAAAGTAACATGCAATCTCATTTCCGCCGCCAAGGTGAGAGCCTGTTTTCGTGCGGCCCGCAAGCCACCGGGCCGATGACAGCTGTCACGGCATAATAAAGAGCCGTCAAATCGCACACGTCCGGCCTGTCGTGACATGTTCGATTGCCAGACGTTAGGGGTGGACAGGAGTCACAACTCCACATTCAGGCCATGTCAGTCCTCAGACACACACATACACACACACACACAAAGCGGCACTGGCCTATAATGCTTCAGTAACCGTGAGGACCCATTACAATGAAGTGGATATTTTTCAAGGCTGTAAAACGTAACATGACCTTTCTTCTCTCCGACAGGTAGTTTAATTTTTTCGTGTGTACTTAACTTTCTCTGTTCTCCCTCCTATGGTATCGGGAGACGGTATAAAATATTTACAATGTGCTTCACTCAAGCACGGCTCTGTTTTTTTTTCGTCAATCAGGTTAGTTAAAACAAAGTACGACTTGTACACCAGCTTCAAAGGCCCCTTACACCCAATTGTATGGAGTAGAAAAGATCAGCCCTTCTATTAATGCTAGAAGCCATCCAAAGTTACTCTGAATATGCTTTTTGTTTTGCTCCTAAAAGGAATGTGAAGGAGTAGATCTTTAAACCTAAATTATTCAAACGTTTTGGGCGTCAGAAGCCTGGCCAAATTGCTTCTTTCTTCTTTTAACAATTTTTTCTTGACTATAAAGAAAACGCCCCCAAGCAAAGAATTAATGACCATGAGTGACGGCACTTCCTAGCGTAAATAAATGCTTTCGTCAGATACTTTATGGAATTATTTTGAGTCAGGGGTGAGTAAATCTGATTGTTCCTGTATGAGAAGGACCACATCTTGCCATCGATTAGCAGCTTCCCACAGAAAAACAAAGGTACTTCTTCCACTTCGGGGTTGCTGAGATCAAACCCAGAACGGTGAAAGAAAACAACTTCAAAGTCCCTTAAACTGACGGTTGGTGAGACTCTCTGGAATCAAATTTAATACTGAATTCAACAGCCTGGTATCCCGTTCAGTCACGAAAGTGCAAAAGTTCTTTGTAAGGTTACTAAAGTCAAGCCTGCAAAATATTTAACTTTGTGACCCTCCTTTAAAGATGGATTCAGATTATGCATCCTAATTAAAACCATATTGTGCACAAAGTGGGCCAGAAAACATTATTCTAAATATTCCATCTAAACTAATTTTTGTATATCCCCTAATATAAAACAAGAATACCCTAGGGCAGACACATACACATACACACACACACACACCTGTACTCATAACTTTGCGGGGACGGTCCATTCCTATCCATGGGCAAAACCTACTCCCAACAATGACACCCTTAACCCCAACCCAGCCCTAACCTTATCCATAAATAACCAAACAAAATACAAGTCTTTTGGCATTTTTAGTTTTTTGATTGCAGTTACAAATTTTTATATAATTGAATTTCCCCTTATGTGGACCGAAAAAAATGGTCCCCACAATGTCAAAATAATAGGTTTTTATCAGATTGTGGGGACATTATTGGGGACAAAATATTTAACTTTGTGACCCTCCTTTAAAGATGGATTCAGATTATGCATCCTAATTAAAACCATATTGTGCACCATGTAGGCCAGAAAACATATATTCTATCTAAACTAATTTTTGTACATCCCCTAATAAAAAACAAGAATATCCTAGGGCGCACACACACACACAGACAATCCACAGACAATTGCAGACAATCCATCCCGAAACAGCACCCAACGTGAGATATTCTGATGGGCTTTCAGGTTTGTGTGGGATGAAATCAGCTCTGCTTACGTCAGTGCAGTAAACCAAGAGGATGTGGGACAAGTATGGAGCCAATTATGGGGACGGGTGTGGGGACAGTGACACAGAAAATAATGCACCATGTTAATCAAACGCATGATTGCAGGTGTCTGTCACATACTGGCTGTCGATTTGTGTCAGCAACTTGATTCTTCAGTTTCGTTTCACATTTACAGACGAATGACAGGAAGGGTGCTTTCTCACACCTCTCTGTGCATGTATGTCAGTCTGCGTGAGTTTGAAAAAGAAAATATTTATATTATTAATATCAGTCATAGTGTAAACAGAACCAGCAGTAGTGTTTGTAATTTAATCCGTATTGGATTCACATGCTGTAATAAAGTTTAAAAACCCAGCAAAACAGAAAACAGGAAAAACAGTGTGCAGGTTAACGGTCTCAGGCAGGCATGTAGGAACTAAATGAGAGAGCATAGGAGATGTTCCAGATACCTAGGGGGTGGGAGGTGGGGGGGGTCTGCTTTTCATTATTATACACACACAGCATACAGCTGCACCGGATGATCTGGGGTATACATGGATGTGACACTGCGATCGACAACACGGCTGTGTGTGTAACACATGGGAGAACACGCTGAGGTTTGTGGGATTGCTCTCCATGCTTGGAACTGTCATCTGTCAATACCCACCCCTTTGTTTACTGTTTAATTAAGAATTAAACGCTCTTCCTCTTTCAGGTTTGGGAATAAGGGCCAGTTGTCTGGGTGCCACTTCCAGATTTAGACGGCTGGATAAAGAGGCCATTTTTCCCAGAGCGCAAGCTTAAATGTAGAGTGATCCCCCCCCCCCCCCGCTTTGCATCTTTGGGGGGGGGGGGGGGGACACAACCACACTGTCATGGAAAGTCATCAGATGGAGTGGAGTCGGGGCTCCGCTCATTGGGGGGGGGAGCTTTATAGACAATACCCTGCGACCAGAGGGCACTTCAAAGGTGGGGGGGGGGGGCGGCGACGGACGCCGGCGATAAAACGGCCTTTGTTCCCACTTGACTTATGGAAGAGGTCTGGCATGTTAGGGCCCCCGCCTCACAGACGCAAATCAGGCACGGAGCCCCCCCCCTTGCAGCTCGTGTGTCTGTAGTTAGGCAGCTGGACCTTAAACGGCCTTTGTGGGAGCGTGAAATCAGCGGGACAAAGGCCGCTTGTAGCTCCCCAGCCAGGAGGTGGTCTTCACGACAACGCGGGCACGATTACGACAGCTGCTCACAGAGAAAAGGCAACAGGCCAGCCAGCGTGGGGGGGGGGACGTCGCCCTGTTATTCATCCCGGGCCCCGAGGCCCCACCCCACCCCGCCCTGCCCGCAGGGTGCCCCCGCAGCTGCCCGCGTCCCGAGCGCTTCCTGACCACACGGCCCCTGACCTCCTCGCTGACTGAACGTCGGGACCCGAGACCCACCGCTGAGCATCACGAAACTCTGCGTTAAGGGCAATAAATTCAAATTGGGGCCCCTGCAGCGCAAATCTGCATCCTCAGACTCGCCCCCCTCCCACCAGGCACACACAGACCTAAGGCCTGAAATGTCATTGGCCGTGTTTTAAACTTTAAACTTTCTGTCTAGTTCAATGTCTACAATTATACTGCCTCAGATTCTCTGACTGAGAATTATGTATCAAGTTACAATTCTTCCTGTGTGAATTATTTGTTAACATTAAATATAATTTTAATTTCCAGAGTCTGCCCTGCATATTGTCTCTAGCCACTGACTCAAGACAGATGTAAGAACACAACCTATTTACACACATCTTCATACCTGCAGGGACACAGAGCTGTTTTATGATTGAAAACAAAGATTTACATTCAGCCTCACATAAACACAATGTTACCTTATGTGCTTTTAAATCAAAAACTACAGAGCGCAGACAATTTAATCACGAGGACAGTTCAAATGAAAGTATTGACTAGACTTTTAAGCAAACAGTTAAATATACTGTAAGCACAATAAATAATATAGCATTGTATGGTAAATAATCTGATACTAGCAGACAGAAATATTCAGGCCCTTTCCCAACACAGAAACAGAACAGATCCAATAACGATCACAGAATATAAACAAGGCAGCTCAATTAAGCAGGCTAATTAGATTGTAAGCCAAGAGGACCCTCCTAGGAGCCTGAATCTTTAGTCAGCTCGTTCCAGGTGTCAGGGGCGCTGACCTATGACCCCAACCACTGAGCACTCTGTAGTAATAATACCTCCGGCTTTAATGCTGTGTGAGAGCGTATCATGCTGAAGAGAACAATTGGCCTGTCTCTGTCTGGGGGAAACTGGTCAAAGGCTGGATCGTTTTAGACATTAAGGACCGCTGCTGTTCGGGGGAGCTGGCTGGAGGTACGAGGCACGTTTCCAGGGGGGACGTCCCCTTCTCCAGGAGTGTGGGCAGGCTTCACCACCTCAGAGAACATGAAATCATAGCTCTCAATCTTCACTAGACTTAATTATTGTTTTAATTTATTTATAAAAATTTAGCGACAGAAAAAAAACGTTTCTCAGGTGATGATTAATTTGATAAATTAATAGCTTTAAAATTTTGAAGCAGCATAACTAGATTAGCTTAGCTTAGCTTTGTAGCTAATTTGTTCACGTACCTGTGAATTTAAGAACATGCTGTCAGTTAAGATGGCAGCTGTATTTTGGTACAAAAAGTTCAACTGCAAATGTCAAGCCTTGCGATGCGTGGGAAGGGAGAAGTCCCATCTCTTTGTATAAACACGTTTTGCTGGCCTCCTCTGTGACACAGCCGCTTCATAGACTCTCTTTGTTGTGACTTCACACATCTGTGTGTTTCGTTTTTGACAATCTACGTTTTAGGTTTTGTTTAATTTTGAGGTTTACTTACAAATATGGAAGTATTCATTTCCCAGCCCATCAAAGTGCTATCGATTCCCCTCCCCAGTGGTTAAAGATGTGGAATTCTCTGTTTGGCCGCATATGGGTCATGTGATTGTTCAGTGGCAATGTGTATGTCCTCTTCTTATGAACATTGCAAACATTATATTTTTTGGTACAGCATCAAACAAACGTGCCTTTATAAATAAAACAAAACCGTGCCAATGTGACATTTACATTAGGGGCCAAAATTGTGGAAACACTCCCAGTTATCAGAGACTGCAGAACATTATTATTCCAGTTACTCCAGTTACTTATTTAATTGTCCAATGTATGATATTTGTAAACATTTGTTTATAAACATTACCACCAATATTTGTGTAATAATTTTAAAACTGTAATACCAGTTTTGGCCACTGGTGTATCTTGGTTATTTCAACAGTTTTAATGGCCCACTTAAATAAATTACATAAAGCTAATGAAGCAAATCAAAAAAGGCTAAACCCAAAATAAATTGCTCTTCCTCAGTTTTAAAAGTACTAGGGTGGGAATAGCGTATCTTTTCTTAACGTATCATTACGTAAATGTCACTGTTTAATCACTGACCAGCAGTTATTTAAAGGGATTTTTGTTGGGTAGCAGGACAAACAGTTAACTGACCAACAGAATAAATGCTGACAGAACATGGAAAATGAAACAGCAGTAAGATCAACATAGATAAACATCCCGTTTTGTTTTGGGGGAGCATATGGGTTTGACTTTATTTTTACATCATGACAGAAGCGAAATAAATACAGAATCTGCTGATTAGACAATAAGCTAGTCATTAGTGTCAGTCAGCTCAGCTGAGAGATACTATCCAGATTCAGAATGTGATGTAAGACGTAGGAGAGGCAGAGACGAGCGCGGACAGCCTTCTCTGGTGTTCTCAGTCTCACACGACACACAAACATTGTACAAAAGTTAAATATTACTGCAACAGCAGGTGCTCTCCTTTGTGGGATTTACCCATTTCCTTAGAAATTTAAAAGCTACAGTGTGTTACCTGATAATTGCCATTCAGTCTGACGCACATACATCTTCCTGTATAGGAAGACCTTATTCCTCACACGTTAATACCATAATTCCTCTCTCACATAAAGCATGGTTTGTTTGACAATGAAATAAAACACAAGTACTCAAATTATACTTTCAAACGCATTATGTAGAATTTTAGTAGACATTTCTGAATAGTTCAATCAGTCACGTTAAAAAAACATAAGATCACTTCTGCTGTGATCTGAGCTTAAGTCCCAAATATTTTTTTGCATGGTAATATTTAAAGGAAACCATTATGATGAGAACAAATGTAAAGAATTCATTTCATCAATAAAATAACAAGCAAACGGACTGTGTGACAGGGCAGGTTCTGAGGTCTGTTCTCTCCGTTTAAATTTAGACACCCCAACTGAGCAGATTGGGTCTGTTTATGCCTCCGTTCTGCTATCATGTTCGCAGATCGTTAACAAAGCAAAGCTGAAAATACTCGATGTCGCTCCCCAAACCACAGGTCCACTTTTTCCAGGCTGATGAAAAGCCCCGAAACTGTCCGTCTGCACGGCTGAATTAGCGCTGTTCAGCCTTGCTGTTACCGCGGCTACACTACGTGGCTGCCAGCTCCCAGACTCCCACATCGAGTTCCCATGTTGCCCTTGGCTTTAGCCTTACCTGCCGCCAATCACAGCAGGCCGCCCGTAAGCAGCCTGCCAATCAAATGTCAGTCTAACGGGAGCTGAAGGACTTATTCTGACATTGTAATTATGACAGGAGGCTATAGGGTAGGAAAGACTCATACAGAAGGGGGCTTATCGATCGCGTGGGAGGGGGAATTTATCAACGTCGCAGACTCCGTGCCGACCCGCCACCCTCCGTGGCACCATATCCGCCTTGAGTACGGCCCAATAACGGCCTACCTATCAAAACGTTCCCTCTGTCCTTTTCAAACTCAGGGCGCGTGTGGCAAGGAATGGCACCCAGAACGTGGAGCTGAGCCCCGTGTGTCTGACAGGCCAGCCGGGGGGGTGCAGACAGCCCCCCCCCCCCCCACTCAGCGGGAGTACTTAAAAATGATCACTCCACGGAGAACACAAAGCCATCAGGAAACCAGACAAAGTTACGAATTTGCTTATATCACATGAGATTCATATGTCATAGAAATATTTAATTTTAGGAAAACGTTTCCATTAAATACAGCATTTTCCCCATTAACAAGTGACTTTCCTTGATATATAAAAGGGACGGAAATTTTCCTCGTTTTAGTCTTGATTTAATATCCACCCACCCATACATGCATCCATATTTAGGCCTGACATACAGAGTGTCAGCTTTCCTTTGTAAAGACGTCGTTGAATTGTACTACAATCATTCGTCAACCTGATTAACAGACAATGACAGAGCGCCACAGTCCCATTAAAAGGCCTCAGTGTCATGAATTAGAGGGATACCAAACCGTACAGCGACAAACCATATGAAGGAAACCTACATGCTGACTGCAGGACCCCTAGGCAGAGGTATCTGCATATGACCCTGGCTGTCCATGTCTGGATTAACTGTAGATTCAAGATTTAGTGCTCTATTCTCATAAACAGATGAACAAATTTTCCTTGCAGACTACAAAATGACAAGATGACGGGTTCTGAACAGCGTAGTAAAATAAAGACTTATATATAACTGCAGTAAATGTACATCAGAGCTGCCCCTAGTGGCAGAGCAGAGGAACAGGCCGGGGTTTCAATCGGCCATTGAGAGCTCTAATTGCTCCCAGTCGTAAGCTTAATGCTCTCCCTTTATGACCCCAAGCTGCTTGTTGTTGAGTTACCTCTGACAGTTATAAATGGTCCAGTTGGGCTGGAGAAGGGAGATGGGAGCCAGCAGAAAAGAATTTATGAGAATGTTATCTGTTTCATTCTGGGGATCGCTTCCTGGCCCTTGCATGTCCAGCGTGAGCCGTTTTGACGAGCTCTCCCACCACGGCCAAAATCGCACAGGACAAAGCTCTCTGTCAGGTCCTGGGACACATAAATCTAGCTTGGGTCAGCGTTAAAAATGGCATCATAGGAACGCTATTCAGTCACAGACACAATCTGCCAATCGTCACGTCCAGCTGGCTCCAAAGTCTGAGCAGTCCCTCCTGCACAGGGCCAATACGGATCCTCAGCCATTTGTCAGTAGGAAACAAAACGCGTCGTTCCGTAGAGGTATCGGCAAAGCAGCTAGAACTTCATTCAGGACCGCTTACAGATGCTTGTGTGTTTACTGACAGATTCATAGCGCATAGGCCTATGTTGTTGTGCACATCTGTGGATGCAGATGCTGCCCAGCATTGACCAGAACCTCAACATCACTTTAGATCTAGCAAAGAACATCCTGTGGCAAAATATGATAGTGGTCAACAGTGCTGAGCATTTTTGGACTCAGACCCTTAACACTGTGCTCAGAAGTCTAGGGGGGCCTCCTGACATTAGCTAATCATCCTGGATCCAGTCCTCTAGGTTTCGATCATTCAAGCAGCATTAATGGAAACCAAGACTTGCAGACAACAGGCCACCTTCCAGAACAGAGAGCCCTTCGAGAAAACTTTCACTTCATCAGCATCATATACATTGCAGCCACAATAAAAACCATAATATGCTTCTTAAAAAAAGACATGAAAATGTATTCTTTTGGCATATATGAAGTGGAGAGCTTTAACGTCATAGAGAACGGATTCTGGGGACCCATCTGAAGCCAAATCAAACCTTCATTATTTCTGACAATCAGTCAAACACACGCCTGGAAAATGATCTGTCAGAGTGGATAGCTTATTCTCCGGGAGTCAATGGAAAAGAGTCACATGACTCATTGTGTGAGAAGCTTGTAATAAGCCATTAGCACAATCAGTTCAGCAATATTGACTGCCAATGAATGGATTTGTAAGTATTAATATAAATCAATAGCACTTTCACTGCGCATTGACTTGTAATGATTTTTTATAAAGGATACTAACTCTTTAGCACACTGATACTTCTCTGGACCCAGCCAACTGTGCTCTAATTGACCTGAATTAGCCTTAAGTAAACATGTTTTAAAAGACACACTTAATCTTTAATTCAAAACCGGACAAGATGTCTGATTGCCCATTGCTCCTCAGACCAAGGCACTCCCTCATGTCTAGTCATCGTTAAAGGTAGGACCCCAATGTTGGTTATAGAGGCACATGGTGAATTAAGCTTCGAATACTTCATGTGATCGACCTGGGGGGGGGGGGGGGGGGGGGGGAA
>JAODJU010000039.1:16943606-16958420 GCA_026776725.1 Gnathonemus echidnorhynchus | reverse complement strand
CACCCCCCCCCCCCCCCCCCCCAGCTTTCGCTGTCACAGCTGGAACGGGAAGTTTATTTTGAAACCCAGCAGCCGAGGAGTCACTCGGAAAAACTCGGGGGAAACGCGATGTTTCCCAGCCAGAGAACAGTTACCAGCACAAATATACAAGATCCCTTCGGATCCCCGGGCCCATTGTAGGAAATGAAAGAAATCTGTTCAGGCTGAACCAGGCACAGCACTGGTTTGTTTACCGTTTGCCATGAAAAACAAATCTCCATATATTTACATGTATCGCACAGTGTGACTCTGGATATTTAAACACGGCTAAAAATACATCAGTCACACAGAGGCTGTTTTTAAAGCTAACAGACAGCACCCCTAGATGGGCTCTGCTGAAGTATCTCGGCTTCATGTACTGAATAAAGTTTTTGCTACAAAGATTACAGCCAAAGGACGGAGACGACAACTATGTCTGCCGGACGAAATCGTTTAATCTGCCCGGAAAGCCGTCTGTCAAGTGTTCGGCTAACAGAAGCTTTGTTAGTCACATGACATTTCGAGCGTGGAGCAGCTTTAGAGCTTAATAAACACAAAGGGAACCGTAGAGTGCTTCGTGGCCACAATCCGCGGGTCGATTGTGTTAAGTGAAGTTCCTCCCTGTTCCACAATAGGGCAGTATTATCATGGACAAGTCAGGACAGTGTCTGAAGGAGGGTGTATTACATATGCATAACTATGCTAGCTGCAGGGCTAAAGGCAATAAAAGTTGGTAAAGAAATTTGGGAGCACAGCTTATGGTTTTATAAAGTGTGGTGTTTTTTCCCATCTTCCTGTATCTCAATTAATCTAAATGAGAATATCGAGTGTCCAAGTGCCTTATCAGGCCAGTTAATAATTTATGCACCATCCCTATGAAAAATAGCTTGATGGTGCTCTTATATGAGGAGTTCAGCGAAGCCTAGGTATGAGAAACAAAAGGAGGAAAAGAGAAATGATGACTGTTGCCGTGTAGAACATTCCGGATCCTGTCCTGCCATGGCTTCTGATAACCGAGGGCTCAACTTCATGCCAGAAATTTCTACTGGACCATATTCCTCTGTGAAATGTGTCAGCCGTGATGTCTTCATGATCATATCTTTAATCAAAGACCCACGTCTTTCTGGGTTAATCACTCAATGCAGTATTTTTAATTAGAGACACTTTTAATCAAACTTACACTTGGAATTTAATTAGCCTTTAATGGATTGAAACATTTTGGGAATATGTGATAGAGGTATCAGTCTGAATGTGGTTGTGCTTCACACACATCTGGAGGCAGCGAATTGGGTTTTGAGGCCCATCTGCCGAGTTCCCTCCGTCACCTTTTCCCCCAAACAGGTACACAAAGCTAAACGTTTCGTGTAACATCAAAGGCGGCCGGGGCGGGATCGTGACAGCGATCACCAGAGGATGTCACAGTCACACCAGCATCAGCACCTTGTTTCCTCCCCTTTCTTTAGTGTCACGTGTGACCTTTTTTTGTTAGTTTGCTCCACCCACCGCCCTGCCCAAGCATCGCTCTACAAACAACAGGAGAAGCGGTGACATTTTCTCAGGGAGGTCAGACCAACTTCATCCCATCAAAATACCTTTAATGCTCTCAGGAAATGAGGCTTCTTCTTTCTGTGTGTTTACGGTACACAGATGCACTGATGATCCATAAAAACTACTTAGCCCTGCCCTGACTAGATTTCTGCATCTTCAGACATGATCGAGCGCTCCACTTCTCTAAGGATGGTAATAAAATGCGGTTAAATTATTTGGGTAGTTTACGAACCAGGGGGTGCGCTGATCTCGCAATTCTCCTTAAGAAAACAAAACTCAAGCAAAAGAACACAAATTATGCACCAGTAATGAGAGACAGATGTCCTGCACGGAATCTAATGGGAGAAACAAGGAAGGGCAATATCCTGTCATCTCCAAAAATGCGGAGTATTTCTCCCGCTCTGTCTTTGATAGGAATCAGTGCGGCTCAGGCTTCAGCGGGCTGGATTACAACTGCCGTCAGTCACAGCCGTCTTTACCGTGAGACACGGACTGGCAAGTTCGAGCGGCGCTTAAAGTTAATTAAACACCATAACAGACGGTTACCATGAAATGTGGCTAAACGTACTGGCGCCGGGGAGAGAACAAAGGTGAACGCTGAACGTTTTAATGTCCGTTTTGACATATTTTGATGTAGCGTTCATACCAAACACACTGGAGGTAAACCCGGACTTTAAGGTGTGGATTTTATCCTCACTGCTGAGGCTGAGAGCATTACCACAGGAAAAGCCAGAAGCCTCGCGTCTTAAAACACGCCGGCACGACACCGTTTGCTTTGAAGCTACTGTCTCTCCAGTAGAACAGTGCGGGTTCGTAGTGGCAAATTATGGATCTTCAAAAAGGCCAGGGCCTGCAGCACGAGCTGAAGCACAGCATCGACAAGGCCAGGGGAGGGCCCCTGCATGGTAACGGCGTGGATTTATCCCAGCACAGGCATCTTCCTGAATATAAACAGACAGCTAAACTCAGCGCTACAGTGTTAAGACCAGACGACGGTAGGAGCGTGCGCACAGGCAGCAGAAAGACAAATCTACGTTCGGCCAGCTCCCAGGCATACAGTTTCATCACGATCAACACTTGGGGGGGAAAAAAGTAGCAGTGTTGACGGTCGGGTCCTCGGGCACGAGGGGAAGAGAAAAGGTTAGACACTTAACCTGCATATACAGGAGCATCAGAAACATCTCAGCCACCACAGTCCGCTATTATTACCGTCATTAATTACACAAGTTTTTCAGCTGCAAAACATTTATATATGTGGACGTTTAAGAATGACAAAATTACAATATAATCATGTTAAAGACGAACATGACATTAACACTAATTTCTGGAAATAAAGCACTCCTCCAAATAGTGTTCACTCTTCTAATTAAGATTAGAAAAAGTGCATGTCAGGAGCTCTTTCACCAAATCTCTAGCTAAAGTACAGAAACAAAGTGAATGTAAGCAAGCCGCCAGAGGCCTTGCCTTGGCCTCCCAGCGTTCAGGCGCCTCGGTCTCTTCTTTGTTACATTAGCGCCATCTGGTGGCGGAGCACAGGAAGGCGCCGCATCAGCTTCAGCCTCACCGCACATAACGGGTCGGCTGACTGACGTTCTAAATCGCTGGTATCCGTTTTTAAAATGCTTACAATCAGGTGATGTTACGTAATCTCTGCTTTCTAGTATCTAGCCCTTCCATGAATATTTGCAAAGATATAGACTGCCCTTTGTAAAGTTTCTCCACCCCGATACTCATAAAACCTACATTTTTATTACTTTCTTGTCTGAATATTGGAAGAATAACTACCCATTACAATTTTTATTTGAGCTGTTAATCCGAATATTTTAGCAAAATAAGTTTTAATGAAAATTCATACTCAGTAAATGTCATAGTCTATTTCATGACACCATTTATTAATAAGTCTAATTATTATTGCGCCTGTTATACTGATCACTCCCTGCATCGTATTTAGACATGGACAGTACCATCCATCTGAAGACACTTAACACCAGCACCGTGGTCACCCAATCATGCGGCCCCGCAAGGAAATAAACATTTGCGGCTTCTGCACGTCTGACTGGTAATTAGCGGACGTGCCTAATGAAGTGGGATTCATTACGGGCTGTGAGTGCGGGGGACGGGGGAGTCCCGCTGTTCTGCTGCGATGTTTACCCCGTCCGAAGGCGCTGTGGGCAGCTCATTACCGCGCCTCTGTCTTCCCCTGGCCGACTCTGCTTTGTACCTCCCTCATTTCACTGGGATCTCTCCCCGTCATCGGCGTCCTCCGGCGGCGTCTCCTCAGCCCGTAGCGACTCGCCCTGTTATTCAGGCCGATCTGAGTGAAGTTCTGTCTGCCCTTTCAATGTCCAATTTTCCGCCTTTCCTGCAGGTTTAGGGCCAGCCAGCTGTACTGCCTGTAGACACGGCACGCGTATTTTGTTACATGTTAATAAACGATCGGAAATAACATACAGATGTAGTAAAGATCAAGCTTGTCTCTCCATGCCTTCGCGTCCACTTTACTATAGTGTCCTGAATTACGTAATGTAACCTAAGAGCAGCCTTCCTGTTACAGTAGCACATATACTATAGTGGATCTTTTTTAATCGCATCCCCTTGGCCGTAACTTACATTGAATAAGGTTAATTTTGCCACTTTGGCGAATGCGATCCGTTCCTGAAATTCATTAACTTAATCGAGGCATTTGTGTTGTCAGCCATTTCTAATTTAACAGTCCTCTAACTAGAAATGTATTTTTCTTCTTAACAGCCTCATTAAAAACACAATTCATGAAGCCAGCAGCTTGGAGACTTGTTAAATTATTTGTCAAATTACGTGAAAAATATCGCCGCAGTGAATTATCTAATTGCTGTTAACGTCACCCCCGTGCCGCTGATGAATGGCGTCCCCTTCAACAAGCCGACACAGAAAAGCAATCAGATCATTCTTTCCCCCGCCACGTTCTCTGTTAGTGTTGTGACAAAAGAAAATAAAGTAAGTGTATTGAGAGAAAATACAGGGGAAATGAGGGATAATAAGGGTTTTCAGCTTCCTGACAGCTTCCACTAGTCCAGTGTGCAGAGACCTCCCCTCAGTCACTAACATGACAAGGTCAACAGTGAGGCCCCCTCCCCAGTTTGATGGAAAGCGTTTAATGCTCCAGCGTTCAGGGTCCCTGTGGCTGCTGCGAGATCGATACGAGAAGCAGAGACCGCGCGAAACCCGGAAAGCGGACAGCCCGGGATCGGCCGTCAGGCCGGAGACGGACAGCGGCAATTACGAGAGGAGACGTCTGAGACCAGCCTAATGGCGCGACAGAGCGACCGTTCGTTCTATAGAGCAGGTTTATGCTGCTGTGCGTGATGAAATGACCTTACGCGAGATCATCTCCTGCACGTGCCAGGCATCCATGCAACAGGCCAGAATGACACTGACAAAAAGTAATAAAACGTAAAAGCATGTCACGAATGTGAAATCAATCACATTAAAATCGCGATATAGTTATGATGATGTTAGTAACCAATTAAATGCTAATTACACAATATTAGCATTACATGTGTTTTCTGACTGTGTAATAACAGTGTGATATTTGCAAAATTAACATACGGTAAGTATATATTATAGACACGGGAGAAACTTCTCGTAAATTATTAATTACAGATATATTAGCAAATATATAGAACTACACCATAACATTCATTACATTTCCATTCTGTAATAAACTACGGATGGCAATTTTCTTATGTTCATACATATGATAAGGTTATAAAATAACGTTAAAGCCTGGAAAATGTGTGAGAAATGTATTTGAAATAAGTCTATCAAATCTGCAAGTGACTTTTTATTTCATACAAAACTTTACTTCCTTTTTTAAATTCTCACCGATTTTTTTTTTTCCTCTGTGGGAAAGTTTGGCATAGACAAGTAGCTTGATGGATGTGTCACTGTGTGAATCATTTTCGGCCACAGACATGGCATTTGGCTTGATAAGTCTTAATCCATCGTGCAGATGTTCCACGTGTGAATAAACATGGGCGTCTCTGGCCTGCCTGAGCCCATCCACAACATGCATGTTCACCTCACATGGCACATGGCACACAGCCTTAATGTTACACTCCAAAGCCTCAGGAAGCAGAAGTCTGGCCTTCATGTTTGGAGGGCTGACCTTGTGTGTGACTGAAATAAACTGCTCTCCTCTTTCCACCAGTCTTGATGGGGCACACATCAATCGCTGTGAGCAAAGTCACAGAGCAAGTGTCATTGTTCATATCGATAGCTAGTCTTGGAAACATAAGTTAACCTTCTCATAAAAGGACGGCACTTATGAGCACTTAATTAGTGTTTCTGTTTGTAATGAATGTAAGAATATACAGTTCTTCAATAGTATAATGACAGATTTCATATACATAGTATTTCATGTTGTCATTTAACTAATTGAGATAGTTTTATGTTGCATTGAAATGCATTATGACATTATTATAGCGGATTAAGTCTCTGTGCCTGGAATCGGAAGGTTGCTGATTCGATCCCTGGCCTCTGCAGAATAGTCACTTGTCCAAGGGCTCTTAAGCTCCAGTTCCAGGGGCGCTGCACGCTGGCTGACCCTGCACTGTGACCTCCCAGCCCTAGGGGGCGCTGCACGCTGGCTGACCCTGCACTGTGGTCCCTAAGTTTGCTGTCACTTGCATATGTGTCTGCGTGTCTCATGGAGAGCAAGATGGGGTCAGTGAAAAGAGAATTTCTGTACAGGGATTAATAAAGTATCTCTTTTCTATTCTGTTCCATTTTATAACATTGTTAAATGGCTGATCATTATATAGAAAATTGAGTTAACAAGTTGAATAACACATACCTTAAAAATAAAATAATTCTAATGGCTAAAAGGCTGAGAGAGGTCCAGCCAGCCTGCTTTCAGCCTGAGGAGAACAAACAGAACTGGGGGGTCCCAGTAGCCACCTGACTGGCAGGGCATGAGATCCACTGCCCATGCAAATGAAACATACCCTATGGTTAAAGATCACTAACGATCCGGATCACCCTTCACACAGAAGGATAGGAAGAGCCCACATCCTGTCTAAAGAGGGCCTTGGATCAGCCTGATGCTCTCGTGCATAACTCTGAGAGTCATTCATTTTGAGAGTCATTCATTCTGAGAGTCATTCATTCTGAGAGTCATTCACTCTGAGAGTCATTCATTCTGAGAGTCATTCACTCTGAGAGTCATTCATTCTGAGAGTCATTCACTCTGAGAGTCCGAATTCAAGAGCTGCATCCTTCAAAGGACACAGTCTATGAAGGCATAGCCTTTGTAGGCTACGTTCTTCAAAGGTCAAACAGAAAGCACTGTCAAATGGGACGGTCTGCCCTATGGATGATTTCTTATTTGCGTCACCGGCTGTTCCCGCCCTTAACCTCGAGTCACTAAGCGCCGCTCCTATCGCCTAGCCGGGACACGCCCACTTTACCTCCTTGCAATGAATCTTGGGATATGTTGGGCTGCAAAGGATCCATCATGTGCATCCGTCACAACTTGGCACATTTCTAGACCGCATTTGAAGGAGTCCTTCAAACGGGACAGCCTCGTCGCACCGTTGCAACACTTTCGGTCTTGCAGCCCCTGAATTTGGAAACACGTCACACTGGAGTTGGGTGGGAGCCAAAAAGGACAGCTTCACTGGGATTTTCTGAAATTATGGAAACATCTTCATTGCGATTTATGGCTTCTAAGACAGAACTGAAGGATGAACTGCAGAGTAAAAGGCTTCTTCTGAAAAGGGGGCTGCTGTTAACACTCGAGGAGTAAAGATGCCAGGTCCAGCCAAGACCTGGAAAAGTTAAATGCTCCACTTAGCAGTTAACGAGTTGGGAAACTTCTTATGCAACTACAGGGCTGCTTCCCATCCCCAGCAACACATCTAATAATACAACATTGAGCAATAGCAGAGGGGCCAAATTAGTTTGTCTCCAAATAAAACAGGCTTGAGGGATTTAAGCAGTGCTGCTACCCAGGGACACGGTGCTGCCAAACTAAGTTTGTGCTGCCACTCACACTGAAACTCCGATTCACTCTTCTAATAACCTGCTGTTATTGATGGCAGCTCCACGCAGATCGAGTGCGGAGGTGATGTGTGCTGCCCTCTACAGTCTCTGAAGAAGAACTGCAGCAGCAAGCCCGGAGGAAAATTATTCTAAAAACACCTTTATCAAAAAAAAAAAAAAAAAAAATCAGGACTGCCCTAAAATAATCTTCAGTGTTATTTTTTTTTAATTTCTGAGTTTCTAAAGCTCTGTACTGTATTTATTTATTCAGACACACTAAGAAACAATAAATGACACTAACAGGCTAGTCTCCCCAAATTATGACAACGAGGACTATCATTGTTTTACTCTATGTCAGTCCATACCTGTCACTGTTCTTAGCCATATATTCACATTACATTCACTTAGCTGATGCTTTTGTCCAAAGGGACGTACAAGTGAGGAAAGCTTGGGGTCAGAGAGCAGGAGCTATCCTCCCTGGAGCAGTTGGGGTTAAGGACCCTACTCATGGGCCCAAAGGCAATATGATTTCTGTGCCAGCAACAGGATCCGAACCCACAATGTTCTAGACAGGCATAGAGCCATGATGAACAACACACCACCTCATTCAGAAACAGAGAGGGATAAATTAGGGACAGTATTCCAAAGAGCAGCATGTTTCCCTGTTTCTCTGGGCTTGTTTTCCTTTCAGGGTTCCCACCAACCTTAGCCAAGGCTCAGTGAAACATACATACACATCAAGGGCTAAACAGAGAGAACAGCAACCCAAACACATTGCTGTGTCAGTAACTATTTACCTACCATGAAGAACACAGTGATTCATTCATCGAGTAGCCGAAATTGCACTTTGGGCTGATGAAATGCCTTTTGGGTAGTTCAAAGGGGTAGCTGCAATGCACTTTGAGTAGCTGACTTGTGCTGTGGATAGTTTAAATGCACTTTGAGTAGCTAAAATGCTCTTCGGGTAGCAGAAAGGTGTAGCTGAAATGCATTTTGGGTAGCTGGAATGCACTGTGGGTCACTGAATTGAGTAGATGAAATGCTCCTGGCTAACTGAAATGCACTCTGAATCGCTAAAATGCACTAGGTAGCCGAGCCGAAACAAAGCGTCATATTAAAGGGCATCAGTGGCACCAGGCTCAGTGAATGTGTTTCCATCTATCAGTGCAAAACTGCGGAGACTCCTGGTGAAGCAGAGTGATTATGGGAACCTTAAATGTGATGGGAAGAGAAAATGAGAAGAGCTGAAATAAAACGGCACCTCCAGCTTCACGGCCTCTCATCTGTTCCTCTGCGACTCCGATCGTTCCGCCTCACCCACGGTGACTAACGTCTAATCGCGTCAGCACAGCCATTCCTCACCCTCACGAGTCCAAATGTCAGAAAGAGCCCCGGCACATCCCGCCGCCTGCATCCGGCGGCCACCACACGGGGCGCCGTCCTTCACGCGGGTCCGAGCGGCGTAGTGCGTACAGATGCAGCTGGAGTGCGCCTTCCACTGAGCTTCCTCTCAAATCTGTCAGCCGAGCCTGAGGCCTGTCTTAGTAAAGAGAAGTAATTTAGCTTATCCTATCCCATAGATCTAGCAGCTGCTTTCTTATTTATTTTATTATTTTTTTTTTTTGTTCAGCCTTTTTCTCATTTAGTCCAACAAAGATTGTCCTCATAGATTGACCTTCTTCTTGCCCGCAGGCCGTTGCCCTCATGCCAGTAACTAGATAACACACTCTATCAGAGATCTGAAAAAATCATTGAAAAAGCGCTGGGCTGATAGTGGCATCAATCCTAACCTGACACAGGCCCGGGTCAACCATTTATCTCCCCACAATGCCTCTGGTTACCGTGGCAGCCATCTTGCTTCACTACATCCCCCCACCTCCTCGCTAACCTTGGCAATGTTACTTTCCAAACTGATATCATCTTAATCCGCGATAAAAGTCTACCGTTTTGATTTTCCGTATGCAGCGCATCACACATTAAAAAGGATTTATGGAGCCTGCCATCCGTTCCGACTCTAAAAATAAACAAAATAAATATTTAAGGTGAAACTCTCGGAATTATCAGTGTTTTTGAGGGATTTGAACATTGGTGGGTACATCATACACAGCACTTTGGTATTTTATAATATTTTTATGTCGTTCTGCCAGGCATGGCCTGCTGCTCATGTCTTCGGGTTTCGATTGGGACCTCAGCGGGTCTTTGGCCTTAACGGCAGTCTGCTGATCGATATGCGTGTGGTCTGTCGCCTGAGGTGCTGCGCATCTATAAGTGTCCAGCAGGACTGGTCCTCAGCCGCGATTTCCCTCTAAAACAGGCGACATTTTGGTTAAGACAGCATTTTCACAACAGCTACCGTTTACTTCATGACCAGGAATTGGAAAGTCTTCAGCAATAAGTCAGTACTGAGCCATCCAGTGACCCAGTGAGCCAAGGACAGAAATGAAAGCAGAGAGTGACTCCGTCTCTACACCTCACTTCCGAGGATTACGACATGTAAACGCTACCAAAACCATACAGATTCCATTACTTGTTCTGGGAATAACCGTCGTGGGCAAGATGAGGCACGAAGAGACACTTTTATCATAAGGAGAGAAGGAACCACTCACTGTGAAAATGGCCACAGAGTCATACAGTGTGTGTATATATATATATATATATATATATATATATACACACACACACACACACATAACAGTAGACGAAACACATTTACTATGATATTAACGGCTGAATTATGAAGAGTAAAACAGTGCAAATTTATCTCTCTGATAGTTACTGACTAATGGGACGACACATCAGCCCTCACTGCAGGGGAAACGTTTATTAATTCGTTATGTTAACATATGTTTAAAGAGACGGAATCCATCTTATTCGCAGCCAATTCCGTCTAAAGGCCTAATTGTTTTATTTAAGAGGTCATTAGGTATCGTGCAGCTTGAAACAGGTGAATGCGGAGATCCAGGTAGCGCCAGTTTCCGGCTGGCGAGCACGCTGGCGCGGTGGGCTCTGATTGGCTGCTGGCCTGGGCACACTCCATCACTGCCCATGTTACTATAGTGATGCTACCAGAGCCATTATGGATGAGAACTTCATCTCTTTCCACTTTAGGGCTGAAATGAGAGAGGAGGTTAAATGGAGTGTCATCAATCTTAATGAAATGCAATTATTTTTACACTTATTAATCATTGCGAGTCATTAGCTTGTGGCAACATGCAGCCACCATTTGTCAAACTTTGTAAATTTCTGTAATTTTGTTTCCCTTCTGTCTTATTGTTTGTGCCGGGCATGCTGTCAGTCCTCTGAGCGCTGCAGAAATAACACGTCACCCTGTAAATATCCTTGCCGGGGCACTATAACTAGGTGACGGTTAGTACTTCTTAAAAGCAGGGATGTTCTAACCTTAAACGCGACGGGGTGAGATGAGCTTCATTAAAACCCAAGGGCCCTGCGTTCCACACATTGGAAAAGTGCAGAATGACATTTTGCAGGTAATACATTAGGGTCACAGACTACCCTAAATCACTCAGGGTCGAGTCATTTTGTCCATTAATCTGCAGTACGGTTCATCTTTGACACAGACCCCAGAACCAATTTATGAGAAAATTGCAGGCATATCCGTATATTAGCAGAAACAGATACTTTTTATAATATTAAATGGTGGGTTGTGAGCAGGAGCACAGCTCCCCGTCACCAGTCTGCTGGATCTGGACCCTTACGCGGCTCTGGCTTTTAAGCCACGTCTCCTGCATGTTTCTCAATAACAACACGGTCATCACTTATTAATGTCCGCCCGTCCCTTAGAGCCAAAAGCCCGGCAACAAAGGCTTGTCCGTGTGTCTGATGGCGCCGGAGCCTCATCAAACTGCATGAATGTTCAGCTGTTTTTATGGCAGAGCCAGGCATACATAGTCAAAAGGCTGAGCCCCAGACTGCATACCATTCAAGGCCTGAGATACTGCAGCTCTGGCTTAAAAGAATCAGCGTCGTCACCACTGTCTGATTATGGCAATATTCAATTACTATTCAATTACATTATCATTCATTCGTATTTATATGTTTATCCTTTATTGCAATTAGGTTTTCAATAAATAGATGGAAAACAAGGAACTAATTACCCCGAGTTGTTAATTACAGCAAAATCTGCCACGACAAAAGACATTGAAAATGATTGCTATATATAAATATACATATATACATACATACATATAATTAATGTTCATCCATATTTCATAATGGCTTATCCATTACAGAGTTGGAGTGAGCCCCCAAGCTCATGTTAGGATGCATAGGGCATGAGGAAGGGGAACACCCTGGACGGGATGCTAGTCTGTCATAGGGCACACGCACACTCACACACACGATCTCCCCACATGGGCAAGGACAGCAATACACATGCCTTTACACAGTATAACAGAGAGAGCACATGCGAATCCCACAGATATAAAGGGGATAAAGTCACCAACGCTGGAAGTATGAGGCCAAAGCGCCATAATAACAACAACAACAACAACAACAACAACAATAATAATAATAATAATAATAATGTTATGATTGTGATTATTATTATTATTATTCAATGGTTCATAGTATAGTTTCACTGCTATATGCCTGAGCAGTTGCTCTAAGGATTGTATGACCCTGCTTTCCCAAAAAATATGCATGTTGTTTTGAATAAAATATTATACTTCATGTGTTACTGAATAATAATAATAATAATAATAATTTTTAATTATTATCAGTACTGCTACTACAATTACTGTATTTTAAAATAGTAAAGTCATCAGACAAATTATGCATATTCTTAGTTCTAGACGATTGTATAGCAAAGGTTTCATACAAAAACAAACATCACAAGCGCATTTGTAAAAGTGGCTCCTGGACTGAGGACTAACACTTTCCCACCGATTAATTTAATTAATATCGGTTTAATGCGCGCTTTTTCGTGGTCAAACGGCGCGCCTGTGGGTGGTGACTCAGTGAGCCTAGCCCTACCTAGGACTCAGACATCACACGTGGGATCGTGGGATAAATTACCGCCACTTTCTGTGGACCCGTGTCCATTACAAAGCGGTATTCGTGGCGGGATAAGGGGGAGATCTGTCGTTATCAAAAGCTGCTGGGTATGTCTGCCATCCGGCGAAACTCTTATCGGCGTCTTGTGGGACAAGCGCACCTAGAGCGCAAATAGCCCAAGGGGTGGGGGGGTAGGTTAACACTTCTGAAACTTTTCAATTACTCCACATTATTCTACATATCTTACCACTTTTCAAGTGGATGTTTTGAAATGACACCGAAAGTTAGATACTCTGATGGAGTAAGCGTCTAGGTTAGATTTAGGTGCGTTGCGGGGTTGAAGGACTCTTACCTGCAATGTAGGTATGTAGCAACATCTAGCGGTACAAGCTGGAATTACGGCATGTTTTAAGGCTGTATGCGGCGACGGCATCTTGATACAATCGGATGGATGGTAACACGTGCCATAATAAAAATACTCTTAGATGGAAATCATTTTACTTCTTATATACATATATTTGAACAAGAAAACTGGAAGCATATAAATAAAGAATCTTTAAGCATTTTTGTGTCACCCGTGTATTCTGCAAAATGACCATTTTACTAAAGAATGTCGGATTAATTCATGTTCTGTGGTAACTGTTTGATCTACGTAACGGTGCGTTTACTGTTGAACAGATTAAAGTTTACATGTCTCTTAGTCTGATGTTTACAGAACTCAATGGGTAAGATACAAAAATTATATACACATTTTATTGATATTTATAAAACAGCTCAATCATTATAATTGTGAACATATGTAACATAAGTTTCAGTGTCTAAAGAAGTATGCACATTTCCGTGAACTCAACACTGCCGCTCTCTGGAAAAACGGCAGTAATGCGTCAAACACGAATCCGAATCACGTTTCATGGTAATTTTCCAGTTACAGTCCAACCTGCTTTGAGCTTCGAGTAGCCAGACAAATGAACGATCATCGTAAGACAAGCGATGGGCGGTTTGACTGCACAGAAAGGGTGGAGACAGTGTAAAGGCTGGTGACGGGTGAACCTGAAAAACCGGAAAATTAACGGAAATTTAAAGAAGCAGTAATTAGCCAGGGGCGACGGTGATGACTGATGACTACAGACATGGACTTTTAAAAGATTGCTAGTCGAAGTGCCAAAAACACCTTGCTGTGGAAGCCAAAATACTTTGACCTGAACTCCAGCGAAATATCAGGCGTCAAAAAATTCAGAAGCCTTTTTATTTGGGGGGGGGGGTTACCCTTAGCCCGACCGGGCCCGAATTGAGGGGGGTGCAGCTGGTACATCGCTCCGGGGCCTATGAAGCTCAAGTGGGCCCATGAAGCCCAACTCGTCCCATAATTTTTATTATACAGTGATCCCCAGCTATACTGCAGTTCAGCTATTGCGCCCTCGCTGTATCGCGGATTTTTCTGTGGAACATATGTAATTTTCTATCGCGGAAATCTGCGGTTTTATAGTGATCGTTTTTTATGGGTTTTTGACAATTTTTTACATTGAAATAAGTATTTTTCTATGCTAAACTATTAATAACAACAATGTATCACTGTAATTATAATATATATATATGTATACTGTATATAAATAAAAATGAAGTAAAAAATTCAGTAAGTACATCCTACCTGTAGTGTACTTTGCAGCCTATTCAAAGCATAACAAAGCATACGGTTTTCAGCGGACATTACGTGTGCTAGACAAAAATTCGTTAGAACAATATTATAATTTATAATAACTAACGTATACGTAATATTTAAGCAATACACTAGTAAATCATAAAACATAGGCTACTGCTACGTACAGGAATATGTAAACATGCAGAGTCACAATTCATAACGAAATGTACATACGCTTTTCATTTGTCACTACGCGTGCTAGACTATTATAATTTATAACTATAACAAACTAAATATACATATACTACATATTTATTATTATTATTATTATGTTACTCATATCATTAGCCCGTCATCCGCATATTATATGTGTTTACAAAGTGTGTTGTAATAAGTTTACATGTTTTTAAAGTGTATGGGAGGGGTATTTTAAGGCTTAAACTATATACAGTATATATACACTCACCTAAAGGATTATTAGGAACACCATACTAATACGGAGTTTGACCCCCTTTCGCCTTCAGAACTGCCTTAATTCTACGTGGCATTGATTCAACAAGGTGCTGAAAGCATTCTTT
>JAODJU010000039.1:16923281-16941054 GCA_026776725.1 Gnathonemus echidnorhynchus | reverse complement strand
AATGTACACCTTAGCAAAATCATCTGTAATACAGCTTTAACATGTGATGCTGTTGAACAACAATAGAAAGTAAAAACAAACAAAGAGGATAGGACCATTAAAACAAAACACATAACAAAGACAAGATCCGGTTACTCTACGAGAAAAGCCGTGCGTGTAAGTGACCAGGGACGGCACAGAGTCAGACAGAGAATCCATGGTGGCGGCTGAAGGCTAATCCCACCTCAAGCACCTTTGCATTATTTTCACCTCTGATGCTAACAGGATGTAAACACGGCCTGTATCCTCTATCGGGGGTTAAATCCATATCCTGTATTTAAAATCCCTCCACAGACACCCAGGACTAATTAAAACATGTAATCCACGGATTCCCCCCCTCCCCCGGCGCGTCCCCGAAGAGCCGTGATAAACTAGCGTGGCTGAGTTAAATGATCCAAACCCCGGAAACCCGAAGCATCCTCAGACAGATGTTTGAATCAGTACGGTGTGTAACCCGGCTACGGAGGGGGGGCGGCCAGGGGGCTTCGGCGTATCGAACGGCGGCCGGCGGCTTAAACAGAGCCCGTTTTGAAGGTTAATGAATGAGCGAGTCGAGCGAAGGGCTCAGCCGGCATCAAAGATGTAGGCCGGGCCGTCCAGACAGGATAAGCTCCATCTACCTTCCTCGCCTGAGGCCAGCGTCTGCAGGAGGGCCTGCGCACTCGCCGGATGATGAAAGCTGACAGTCATTGGCTTTAAGGGCTCCCCTCGAGATGGCCCTTTCTGTCAGATAACCTTTGTTTCAGAGCTGGCCAGTTCTGCGCCGCTTTATCGCCAGAGCCAAGGCTCATTGTGGCTCTCCGCTGGGCAAAAATACGAGTGATAGAGATGCCGCATCTGGGGGGGGGGCAATGGGGGGAGGTCTGTCCCGGGATTCCCTGCTCTCTTTGGGGGCTGGACATTGCAGTTAATCAGGATACCACGTATAAGATCGCAACTCTGAGTCTGCTGTCAACTGCAGGATAGTTTAAGAGGCCTTTCTGTATATACTGCACACTTTTCAAGGGGAATATATATCTTAACACCTTAAATGTAGCACAAATGGAAAGCAGGTTTCTCTGAAGGATTTCTACACACAGGTCCGACCATATTTTAACCACTTTTCCTGGTCAGAGTGAACACAGAAACACATTACATTACAAACAGTCAGCACATGAGATCTCTGGACAGTTAGGACAGAAAGGTCCATCGGTCTCCTTGACCACGGATGGAGCAAGCTGACTGCTTAGACATTTAGAGACAGTATCAGTAAGTGTGATTGCAGAGTGAGCACAGACAGATAAAGGTGGCGGGTTTCACGATCACTAAGTGTAAATCAATGTATTTTACAACAAGCTTTACTGATGAATCAAGTCCTAAATAAAGACTAATGATTGTTGGATGTTTTTTCACTGTTTGTCATTAAATCCACGGTTGCAATCAGAGTTCTGACTCTAGGTATAGGAGGTGCATAATATCCATCCATCCACCCCCCTAATTTCCTACCCAGCAGAGGACTGGGTACAGCATGCCATTGTCTGTGGTGCAGTATATAGCTCAGAGGGTTGGGACTCAGAAGGTTACCAGTCCAAATCCCACCGTCAATAGAGTGATTTCACTGTTGATCCCTTCAGCGAGACCCCCAATTGATCTAAGAACTGCCCGACACTATTTTCTCTACTGTATGTCACTTTGGACAAAAGTATCATCTAAATAAATATAAAACTGGGCAAAAGGGATGCCATATGTGGGATGGTCCACACTGGCAGGCAGTCATCTGTCAAACTGCACTTAGCGAAAACGTTAAAATGATTAGCAAGCAATTAACCGAAAAGCTTGTTTTCAATTAATCTCCCTTAAATGGAAGACGTGCATGACTGGGTTTTTAGCAAATGAGAGGACTAACTAAGGTAGGATGTATATCTATTTAATGATCATCATGTGGTCTATGGAAAGAGGTTTTTAACAAGTTAATATGTACATGAAACATGCCATTGGATATTTATATTAAATCCATAGCAGAAGTCAAAGTAAGAAGAGACAACTGAAAATTTTATTTTCTTGCTCACTAGGTATGCAGGGAAAATAAGAACAAGTAATGAGCCCTTGTGTTGATGTTTACATCCTGCATTTAAAAAGTCTCATTCACAGGTGAGCTGTTGAAATTAAAAAATATCCTGGAATGCATTTTTTTCTTTTTTTCGTGCAGACAATAACACGGACAAAGTGAAAACCAATTCAAAGCATTGTAAAAATGCACATAAAGCCGTAAAAATACCTCCTTCCCATAAAACACTGATGGAAAAGAATTACAAAAACAACGGCAACCATTTCATAAAAAGTATAAATTGTTTTTTTTTTTTTTTTACAAACAACCCCAAGGTCTGATCACAGCTATTCTAATTTCTACAAAGTACATTACATCCATTTAAAAAAGACTGAAAAACATTGTGTACCTTGGTTCAAAGTTAATTACATAATTTTTATAAGTGTGGGTGTGTAAGTAGAGTTTCCAAATGAAATATTATAGGCACAAGTGTATGAAATTTTAGCATGTAACCAAAAAACTTTGTTATACATCAAAATTCATTTCAGTGAAATGCTGAAATTTCACCCATGGCAGGGGCCTTCCTCTAAGGACAGCTCTGGTCTCTTTATTTAAACTTCTGAGATTTAGAGAATGAGATCTAAAAATGTCAGGGAGACAGTAGGAGCAGTAGATGTAAGACGGGAATCAGTCCATGCGGCAGACCTGCACCTCAGCAGACTGAATGACATGCGATGTGGCATGCGAGCGCAATTACTCAGTATGTGGGCAGTCGCAGGACTGACCTGACCCATCACCAGGTGTTAAGGGTGTCCGTTTTTTTCTGTAGTCTGCCTGCACTGATAGTTGACTTGTGTGATTTTGGTACCAAGGGGTCTTTTGAAGAAAGCGTTGTGGTCTTGCTCACAGTTGCAGGTGGGGTCGGATCTGTGACATGCCTGCTTTTGGGACACTGACCGTGGAAACCAGAATTATCAGAAAGCGATGGTTGTAATACAAATCTGAAAAACAGGACTCCTTATCTGTTTAGGAAGTATACTGCCGCATTGTTTAGCTATTATAATTTACATTTGGAGTGTGAAACATTTTCTCTATATGTCTTTTTGACACATCATGCCTGTGAAGCAGGTGTTAAGATTTCAGTTTCATTGTCCTAGTTTAAAGGCCACATCTTTTGAATTAAACCAGATATCTCAGAGTCTGCATTTAAAACATGGCCAAAGACTGAACTACAGCCTCCATAAAGCACAGACAGAGCATCAGCACTTAATCACACTAAAACATGTGTACATTTTGAGAATCATTTCTTCTAGATCTGGTTTGCCTGGACACTCGAACACAACCTCCCTCATTCAGTGTAAATACTGTACACCAATAATCACAGAAACAGTACATAATACACACATGAAAATGTAAAGAAAGTACTGAACAGATTACAAATCAACAGAGACAAAAATGACATAACATCAAAAATAAAGTTTATATAGAATTGATCTTGACTCTTCACAGTAAGGTTAACAGACTGGTTTTAGTGCAGAGACAATGTCAAAATCGATCATTCGGCATAGGGAAATGTAGTATGACCCATGTAGGTTGTTGAAAAGCCAGCTTTTACATTTTATCTTATTGTTACCTTGTCTTGATCAAATCTTGAAGAGCCTTTGAAGAACCATTTTACTTGTGAAGTCTTACATCCTAAATGAGACAATACTGCTAGATCACAGACCGAAGATTTAGTCTAAACTGGAAATGAATAGCTGGGAGATCTAAAGTGAGCTTAAGAAACCGATTTGGATAGAACTGAAGCTGCTGCTTACAAACAAGCTGATTTGTAATGTAAGAAACGCACCTTATTAACTGAAAAGGATTATATAAATTTTGCCCAGATGGCAGCTGGAGAGAATAAAAACAGCCAAAAAGACCTTAATAAAGACCCCGGATCGAACCACTGCTCATAGTAAAGTCTGTTGATGGTCAATATATTCAGTGTTATTTCTAAAGAGCAATAGTTCAGCTGTTGATTAGTGCTCGCAGGCTCCCAGGAAGCCACCGCGCGAAGAGACAATGAAAATGAAAAATAAACCTTAAATGTAAAAAAGCAAATAATGTAAGTATACCCCACATTCCACTGCAGATTAGAATATGAGGTGTATTCTGCTCTCAAGTGTAACCTTTTGTGTTTTTGTTTTCAATTTTCTGTAGCTTAGGCTGTTTATAATATCATTCCCTGCACAGAAAATTGTGGAAATAATAAGTATCTACAGGTATTATGGAAATAGCATCTGAGTAACAGATATCTGAAAAATAGCTACGGGGGAGGGGCTTGTTTGCAGAACAAACACACTCTTTACGGCAATTTATTCAGCCCTAGAAGTCATATGACCCAAATCTGTCACCCAGCTTCCACGGTGTACGGTGACAAAGACACCTGGTGGATTTAGCCTGAAGTGACACGCGAAGATCACCTGTGACTCAGACGGGCGTCTGATGCCGCACACATGCCATCGCCGTTTCCACACCTGTAATCAGATCTGGCAAAGCGAAAAAGCGCACAGCTCATGAATAATTCAGCGGCCCCCGCCTGCGCGTTTTACCCCGATTTCTGTCAGTGATGTGGTCCCACTGGGTGATGGGCTCCACACCGCTCAAGAGCAAAGAATTCATTTAAACCCAAAAAAACAGTGTAGAGCATTTGCATAAATAAGGATAAATTGTATACATTACATAGTGTCTATGGTCCTATTTAGGATCTGCAGAACTATTCTGAAAAATCAGACTGGAATTGACAATTTGGAGAAAAAAACTGTATTTGCAAAAACGATAGCATTTTCTCTGAAAGCTCAGCTAGATTCCCGTTGTGTGAATCTAAAGTTTATCCTCAAGTTTGATTACTGAAAAACTTGTGTTTAAAAATAACTGCAACAGTAAGAGTTTCGTGTTTACGGATCGTAATATGTAGTAATGATGAAACCCTCCGTTTATCTCCACCGTTAAACGGATGTGAGTCTCTCTCATTTGCTGAACCTGTTGAACTTGGACTGACAGGTTAGACATCAAGCAGGAGTCAAGAACAGTACAGCAGGACATTAAACATCAGTAACGTGTGAACATAAACCTAAGGATCTCTGAACATATATGTCAAAATATGTCCTTTTAATTGAAAGCGACATTTATTGCTATTTTTGTGTGATTTCGTGGATGTCGTATAAATGATTGAGGTTTTCTGGTTACCATCCCAGACTCAGTACTACAGTTCTACCTGCAATGAAAATTCTCTCGAAGTTAAATAATTAAATGATACATTTAAATATTACTCTTATAATGATAAAATCTCAAATCCTGTAGTCTTATACCTGGTCCTTTCAGTACACTGCGAGAAACTGATTACTGAAGCACTCACAGCATATGACGCTATAGATAACACTGTACACAACAGCAATAAGTAAATGTATTCATTAATCATTTTACAATATCTTTTAATTTACCACATATTTTGACATATATTTAAAAGCATTCCTTATTCATATTTAAAATATATATCAACGACTTACTGAACGACCAATGATAAACGACCACGTCCGAGTGACACCTCTATCCATCACTGCCCAGTATCCATGACGGCAGAGTTTGTTCACTGATGGCTTAAATAAAATCCGGAGAAGCTTAACTGTCCTCAGTGCACATTTGTGAAGGAGTGTAAACCACGTTCGAGAAGGTGAGATCTTACAGACGGTTAACGAGCTTGGCCAGCTCACAGTTCTCTCTGTGTCCATGCTCGGGACCGGAGAATGATGTGTTCATTCAAACCGACTCCAGATGGTAAGTTCTGGGTTTGTACTCAGAGAGGATTCTGTTTGGTTCTGTAGAACATAGCACTCCTACTTCTTAAGACACTGGTACATTAGGGCCGTTCGATCCAGCACGCAGTCCTCAGAGCTCAGGAACTTTGTGAGATGTGGCACCATAGGGTATGTGGCTGTGTAGGTTATGCTGGGCATTACTGCCATGACCTCTGCGATCTTCTTTTTCATCTCACCGATCTCCTGATCCTGCTTGATTATTCTTCCTGCAGAAGGAACATAAATAAATTCAGGAACAATGCATGCAGGACTCTGAGATAAATTACGAATGTCTCAAATGTCATTCTGAAAGCTAACTTTTCTCAGCCTGGGTCACAGACATACGCGTGATATACCCCTTCCTACAGAAACAGCCAATGAAATATCCCCAACAGCACCACGTACTCCCATAATGAAACAACAGCAGAATAAAAAAACATTTTCTGTCTAACACATAAAATGGAATCTTTGCTGAAAAAGAACCTTCCTAAAGCAGGTAATGGCAGCTCTTGACTGACGTAAAACCAACTTCGGACTTGCGCCAAAAATATCCAAGATACACAGCGTTTTCAGAAGCCTTAATGCAAAAAGACGACATACTCGTAGACCTGGAAGTGTTCGTCAGTACGCATTACTAGTATATTTTTGGCTTATGTGTTTTTTGCTATAAGATAACCTGAATGGCATGGGAAGATATATCCAACATACGTACAACTTCACTTATGTATATTGTGGAACAGATTAATTACATCAGTCTAGAACTGCCTGTAATCAAAGACTCATTTATGTCCTTTTCTTAACAAAATCTGCTGGACATTCAATTTAATACAGTTTTGGGTTGATGAAATAATGCTGTCTAGACTGAGATATCTGCTGGGCAGAATGAGAAAAGCCGTATGATCCTATTTTTAGTATGAATCGCAGCCAAGTGTCGAAGATCAAAGTGCAGTCAGACAGAGCTGCTCTGCAAAGCAGGCTTCCCGCTTCCCACAGCTGAAGTAAACAATGCAGAAGAAGAATGACTCTCACCGTGCACAATTAATGCCGTCCCGGGAGGACCCACGCGTTCTGCCCTAACCTTCCCGCGTGCGTCTCTGAGACATTTCACATCAAGAGCCGTTTCCCTTAAGTTTTCCAGGCATAGAATATCAGAAATATGGCCAATATTTCAGTATAACGCACTTCACAGGGTACGCTGAAGCTCATGAAAACACGAGAATATGAGGAGGGAGATACCTTGGGCGATTTCGAGCTGCCTGCGAACATCTCCCAGCGCAGAGAAGAGGTCCAGCTTGATCCTGGTTTCGGCACTTAGGTTGTACTCCAGATGCTGGGTCTTGTCCTGCATGGCCGTCAGCGCCGAGAGCAACATCTCGGCTTCATGCTCCACGCTTTCGTATTTGTGGAGGACCTGCGAGAGGAACACGGAGGCCGAGTTCAGGCAGCGTCAGTCACCAGGGCTGCTAGGAGATCAGGGGCGTCGCGCAGAGGCTGTGGCCAGCAGCTCGATGATCATTGAAAATCATCACGTACCGCACAGACAACAAGAATGCCATCGCTCATCGCGAGGTGTTATAGTAATCAGATACAAGAAGTGCAGAACTGTCGTGTAAAGAAAACGTGTGATGATATTACTATGAACTCATGCATATTTCATGCAGACATCAAATTTCATGATTTAATAGCAAAGTGAAAGTTAATGTATATAAATCTATACATAGATAAAATATCAAATATACTGAGTTAGATGTTAAGTATAATCATTTTAATTGCACGTTGCACGTTGAAATAAAAAAATTAATGGTGGAAGGGATGAGGACACCTCTCGCCGACACATCACCATGACACCCACACCCCCCCATCAATGGGAGCCTCATGCAAGTCACACGTATAAAAGCAAAGAATGTAAAATAAAAAAAACCACGTCCAAAACAAGAACAGTCAAGCGGCATTGTAACACATACAGGTCACAGACTGCATCTCACATTGTTTGACACCTACATCTGTACAGGTAGACTTAAAATGTGCATCTTTACCTCCACTTCATTTTCTAGAGCTATTATTTGACTCTCTTTCCCTTGACACTCCAGCTGAAGTTGTCTGAATTCTGTTTCTAGATCTTTAGCTTTTCTTTTTAACAACAGGGTCTCTGTTTGTTCCTGCCTATTGTAAGAGATGGAAAGAATACAGGCTTTTAGTCTGACAAAGGCAAATTTCTTTCAATTAAACTCTTGTTCTCATGCACTGCGGAAAAGCACAACAGCTAGAACGTCATTGTTTTTAAAGAAAAGCCAAATGTGAGAAGTCTGTGAAAAAAGCCACAGTTGGAACCCTGATACGAAGACACGAGGCCAGAGAGTATCGCCCATCACCCGTTAACGTTGACGTCGAGCATCACTCCAACTTACAAATGAGCAAAATCAGTGAACATTTCAAGCAAACGAACAGCTAGCAATTAAGAACTTAATGATGTTATTGGCAGGCGCTCTGACGAAGGGTGACACATACTTACTGAGACATGTACCTATTTTAATCCATAAAGAAAACTAAATACATTTTAAAAAGCCCCAGGACTTATCACAACCGCTAATTAGTGTCATTAAATCAGCACGTTAAGAGGTGGAAGGGTCCCCTACGCAGCTACGTGGGTAGCTGAAACGGAGCGGGTTTGTACCTGCTGGCTGAGAGCAGACCCCCGTGAGGTGAGGCTGGTGCTTCTTCCAGCTTTCGCGACTGAAGCTCCATCAGCTGTTTCTCGGCGGCGATGCGCGACTCCACTTCCACTTTCACTTTCTTCTCCAGCAACGTGCTGGTCTGCTTGTCTTTCTGCTTTGTCTTCATTAGCCACAGGATCCTGCAATTTGCCACAGACGCAACTTAGAAGAGGGCTAGCTAGTATAATCCTAGCTAAATCAATCAATTTCACAAAATGTGACTCCACATGATCTATTTCTGACAGTTGATGTGTGGTAGCTAAAGCTATTGACCCCAATAATAGGGACCTCAATCTATTAATAACAATAACAATAATAATAGTCATTATTATTATTATTATTATAATAACCTGTGGGGATATCAATATGGTTAGAGGCTCAGAGATTGTACAAAATTGCTACAAGTGATGAAGAATTTAAATTTTATTTATAAGTTTTATTTTTAACTTGGCTGACAGCAACACAAATGGCGATGATTCAGAGCTGCAAAATCAATAACAATTTACAAGTCAGTGAGATCATGCTGGGTTATTTTTCACTCATGGCCCCTAGGTGGCAGCAGAGTGCTGGTTAAACACACTTGTTCTGCAGCGAATCGTTTGCCTGCCGGAGAAGGGACACTTCTGGCCGCAGACTCCTCTCGCTGTTGGTGAGGTTGCACATGTGGCTCCGTAGCTCCACCTCGGCCTGCTTGCTCGTCTGCAGTTCTCCCTTCAGCCGGCGCATCTCCTGCTCCAGCCTGTACAAAAACCCCAGCGAACAAGACCAAGGCCTTTGATTCACTGGGAAGAACCAGCTTTCTCCATTGCAACACTGGGAAAAGAGGGTCTGAATGATGGATTTTTTATTAAACACCCTGTTAATTATATGAAAGTAAACCTAACACGGCTCATTTCCCTGGAAAGAAATCATGGTCCCCACACAGCCTGAGTGACGGTTATTTACAGGCTGCCGTTTCCGCGGTGCCCGGCGCTAACATCGAGAATGATACCTCGGTCCGCACACAGCCTGAGTGACGGTTATTTACAGGCTGCCGTTTCCGCGGTGCCCGGCACTAACATCGAGAATGATACCACGGTCCCCACACAGCCTGAGTGACGGTTATTTACAGGCTGCCGTTTCCGCGGTGCCCGGCACTAATATCGAGAATGATACCACGGTCCCCACACAGCCTGAGTGACGGCTATTTACAGGCTGCCGTTTCCGCGGTGCCCGTCGCTAACATCGAGAATGATACCGCGGTCCGCACACAGCCTGAGTGACGGTTATTTACAGGCTGCTGTTTCCGCGGTGCCCATAGGCGTAGACGCAAACATACAACATACTTAGTAATTTGCTCTAAGCAGCTGCTCTGGTTGCTGGGGATGTTCCTCTCAGTCATGTCTCGGCTGGGGCTGGTGGCCTTGGAGCTCTTTGGCTTCCTGTCCCCTCGAAGGCAAGGAGCAGCGCTGTTGGATGGCACCCTGCGCACTTTGGGTGAGGACGCCCTGCAGGTCTTTGTGCCTCTGTTTCCTGGCTCTTCCTGAGGTGCCATGCTGCTGGAAGCCCCCTGAGGGTCCGGCTCCTGCCCCTGAGCTGGGGGATCTTCACAAATATCAGTCTCAGAACCTTTCGGATCCAGAGGCTGGGAGAGAGGACAGCTCAACCTGGTGTCCTCCAGGTCCTTACCATTCCTCCTCTCCACACCATCAATTTGGAGACAGTCCACTACGTACTTGTCTTCAGAAGAAACTGCAACGTTCGAACACTGGTATTGTGTGCACTCCGGTTTAATTTTCCACTTGGAGTCTACAGACGAGAAAAAACAACAGAACTTATTAAATATTCCTTTTTGGGCACTGTTCACATTGTGAAATGCAACATTATTCAGTGAAGGCAGATGCAACATCATAAACTGCCATATGACTTCAGGGCCCTCGGCCAAACCTCAAGACGCCCACTCGCCGTGGTTCTCTAGCAGGAAGCATCATGTTCATAGCTGCTTCGGCAGGGACCTACTTTCTTTGGAGTCAGCCAGACACTTGGGGTACAGCTGGAGTCCAGGAGGCAGAGACTGGAGCAGCAGTTGCATGTGAAAGTCATTCTCACTCTGGACGGCTTTGCGCGAGCGCAGCTTGAAAACGCTGGTGAAGTAGCAGGTGGCGTCAAACCCCAGATAGACGACGGGGTAGCCGATGCTAAAAGGCAGAGGAGAATCTGGGATCAGTGCATCTCCTTCACACCACATCCTGTCCCCTTTCTCAGGGGAAACTAGGTTTTATTTTGTATTTATTTATTTTAACTATAGTCCTTATACTATACTATACTCCTTTTACTATACTTCTTATACTCCTTTTTATAGCACTATTTTTTCTTGTATCTGTCTTGCATTGCCCTACCATCTGTTCTAACCCCTCTCATGCATAAGTATTTCACTGTGTCTCTAAGAACACGTGACAGTAAAACCCGAACATAAGGTGTCACTAATCCACACTTACCATGCAGGGTGCAGAGTCATTTTAGTCTCAAGGACATTAGAAGCAGATCACAAGATTGATGACTAAATAATAAATCAGTAAGACGTGCTGAAGATTTACAGCCTGGTGCTTCCAGTTATAAATCACAAGCATCAAGCCTCTTTGCCACACTTGGGGGTACTGATGTTTTTTTATAATCAGGATTTTGGGATTTTGTAAGATGTCTATTCATGGAGTAATTTAATGCTGGGTCTGCAAATTCTGTCACTTTGCATGCATGACAACACACGTATGCCTGACTCGCCCTCCGAACCATGCATGCAGTCAGACAAAAACAGTTCCCCCTAAATTAATTATTGATAATTAGAAAAGACAGAAAACAGCTGGCTCACCGGTTTCCAAAAGCTGATTTAACTACACAGTAATCCCATTTGTGAAACACAAGGGGACGTTAAAATCTCACAGAGAGTGCACGCTTCCCACGGCCGCCGCATTCTTCGACACGAAACGCTCACAGGTGCATTCACACTCACCAGTGAGCCGCAAACAGGTGTGAGAGGTTGACGTGGGAGTTCTTGACGTCTTTGAACCTGAGTGATGTTTCCGTGTACATGAGCAGGATCCACAGGGATACTGTGGACACACACAGCCCCTTCTCTGAAACGACCACAGGGGAACAAGCAAAATGAACAGACACCCTTGAGGCAGACAGCATAAGTTATAGACACTTTTATCCAAAGCAACATATATTATTTGAGGAAGTAGGATCAGACTCCAGAGCAGTTGGGGGCTAACGGTCTTGCTCTAGGGACCAACTATGACCCAGGGATTTGAACCAATACCCTTCCGATTACAAGCACGACACTCTAACCTACTGAGCCACACAGCTCCCCCAGATTAATATGATGCAAACTGTTCATTGTATTGGTATTATATTTGCACATATCATTGACACATATCCACAACACGGTAAAGCCTAACATGGTTATTTTATAATTATAATTTGAATAAAAATGACTCACTGAAAGTCCTTTCAGTAAATTACCTCTCATAAGCAAGGATGCTGGTTCATACCAACCTGCATCTCTGCGTCTCCCACTCAAACGGGAGAAGAGCCCATCCGTACCTGTATGCCATATGTAGTTAAATAGCACATATGTGCTGGCGGCGAAAAACAGCCAGTGAAGGGGGACGAAAATCAAGCAGAAGACGTCGAGAGTGAAGGCGGCCGAGACGAAGACCACGCAGATCACCTGCAAGAGGCACGCGGCCATGTCAGAAGCCAGGAATGTTCCAGCAGAAACGCACCTTACTGACACTGCAATGGTCTGGCTGACAGGTACAATCAGGCACAATCACAATCATGCTTTGCAAGCCCCCCCCCCCCCCCCAAGGACTTTTAAGAATTCAAGTGAAATCACACTGATTTTAAAATGTTACTCTGCTCATAATTAATCGAAGAGAGTCACGGCTAAAGTAGCAGCTGTAATGTAAACAGACATTTAGCTAGAGACGTCAGGGATGATAGGGGGAGTCAGCCGGCATTCTCACCAGGCCATGGCAGTGGAAGGTGGTGTAGACGCTTCCGAAGAAAAGCCAGCAAGGCCACAGGTACTCAAAACGAAACTCCAGGATAAAATCAACCAGGAGAACCAAGATCCACACCACCATAAACTTCAGGAAGGTATAAGCACTGAAACGGACACAGAGAACCACTAATTATATAAAAGACACACACAGGATACTTATTAATATCATTTAAAAAGACAGCTACTGTAAATGAATTGTTAATATATTCAAAAACATATTTACACAATCAGACAACAGATGATATCTAAATTCAGAGGCATCAAAGCCTGTAAGACTGTAAATCAGCTAAAAAATAAAATATGAGTACAAATCAAAGAGAACATAAATTTATTTACAACCGTCATAGGTTGAATCGCACATTCTTGGTAATACATAATAATTCATCCATACCATAAACATATAAAAATATATAGGGAGTCAACTACTTCATTATACATAACATTTAATTTGATTACAAATTCTATTTCTGCGCTATAAACGCACAAATTAATGGTATAAACTGAACAAAGAAATACTCGAACAAAGTGCCCGTCGCACCGACGTCCTTTGTTCCGCGTCTCACATCCCATTGCTGTGCAATCCGCACTGGTGACATAGCATGGCCCAGTTTATGTTTAGTAACCATGACAACACACTATTCTGGGCTGGCGGAGTCCATAGCACTGAAACATCAAAAAATGTGCAAATCCTCGAGTCGGTAGCTAGAGAGCCGCTTCCTCACGAGAAGAATCAGGACATCACGCGCAGGTAACCTGAACAAAACGTGGATCTGTCCTGATCTGCGGTGACAAGTGACAGCATCACGGGCCTTACGTGGCTGTATTAAAAAGCCAGACAAAGGATCCCCACAGCGACTCCGTATTATTCCATATATTGAGTCCCTATATTATTGTTTATATCGACTCAGTATGTTATTCCCTATATTGGGTATATACGTCATTCACTGTATCGCATTGGTATAATATCCTGCCATCGTGTGTTATTCGTAAGTGAGAAACAGCCTCAGATACGCGGCTGCAGCGTCCGCAGGTCCGCACACCTAATAAACGCACATAAAACGCGCACCTGTACGGACCAACAGCATTTCTTTGTTTCAAGCCGAGAAAACACCTGAACTGCCGATATGCTCTAACATAAACATTTTTTATTACATAAATTCACAATAAGCGCCTTAAAGGCGCGATATATAAAATGCAACTGATCATAGCTCAATGCTTATGATACCAACAATGAATTATATAGAATATATTTCAAAGCCAGTTATAAGATATAGAAGCTCCTGCTGATGTTACTGATTTGTACAAACATTTTGCCTCGTATCCAAATGCAATGTTTACAAAAATACTTAATAAACATATTTATATATAGGCTATACCCTCGGAATAGGTAAACTAGGAGCAAACTGAGATCACTGCGTGGCCGCACACGGGTGAGTTCAGTTTGTAAATAAGCCATCGGAGACGCGGCGACACGCGAGCGCGCAGGAGCCGCACAAAGCCGCGTCCCCCCCCCCCCCGCGCCTACCTTTCGGAGATCCTCTCGCTGATTTTACTCTTTTTCATTTTCCGTAACCTGCTGCCGTCCACATAGCGCTTCTTCATTGTATGGCTTATGTTCCCCTATAGCGTAGATATCGGGTCCCCCCACCCCCGAATCGCAGATCCTGGAGGATGCAGGTGCGGTCCCGATCTACGGCAATAGCCAGCCCGCTTGAATGAAACGGAGACAGGCTGCAGCACGCATGCGCCCTGGGCCGGCAGCGCCGTGCAGCGGGCATGTGGAAAGGTCTGTCATTCCCGACAGATCCTGGCCATGCTAGTTAGCAAAGTAAAGACATTCATTTAGAGCGTTGGCGTTGAAAACATGCTGAAAGGCACTCATTACGCAGGACACTGGGCACAAGGGTAATGTTTAATGATAAAAGTCTGTATCGTATTAACAAGCGAACTTGATACTGCTTATATGAGAGAAGATTCACAGAATTTAGAGAATTTTTTCGAGGGCTTTTGCAAGAATGTGTGTGAGGTCGGCCGTCTTTTTCATCATAACCGCCCCCCTCCCAAAACAAAGCTGCGACTGAATTTGCTTTTTTTCACGTCTGTCAAATGCTGGAAGTGGAAGTAATAATGTATGACGGCGCCAGAGGGTTTCACTGTCACCAGGGTAGCCAACTCCAACGCATCTGGCGTATTGTTCACGCGCACACAAGAAATCTTATGGGAAATATATATTATTCCATTATAAACCCCAAAATTAGCTACATCAAAAGCGTTGGGGTACTTTGCAAACCCTACAGACTATTTGCAAGGTAATAAAACAGTTATATACAAGTAAATGCGTGTGCATGTCTGTGCGGACTTGTCTCGAACTGAAAATCTCTCTGCAACCGGCAGACCAAAGTTGGCAAGTGTCACATGGCTCCACCTCTAACCACTGCCACTACATCCAGTCTGGAGTCTGCTAATGTCTCTGTAGTGTAGATATATAAGCATTTAGGAAATATACCTTATATTTATTTAGCAGATACTTTCATCTAGAGCACCCTAAAATTGAGAAGGCAGGGTCAGACAATACCTGTGAGCAGTACCGGTCCTAGCTGATGTGGTGCCCTGGGTGAGGAGTACAACCCCCTTCCCCCCCGCCTGCCCAACGAGGATGTGAAGTGAAATCTGCTGGCAAGTGGGCACCTTAAGTGGCTGCTTACTGGACAGGCCCTGTCTATGATGATCCATCTGGGAGATGTAATCCCTCCCTCCAACCTGTCCTGGATCCTTCCCCGCAGGGCCAGTCAATCCTATAGGCGACACAGGCGGCCGCCAAGGGCTCCAGCTTCTCATGGGTGCCAACTTGCTGGCCAGTTCCACTTTGCCTTGGCCAGGGGGCACCGGCAGTGATGCTCGCCTGGGCGTCACATCGACTGGGAACAGTACTGCTTCCCCGGGACCTTCACCCAGTGGTACTTGCCTGGAACATCTCCCTTGGGAGCCCTCCAGGTGGCGCCCTTAATATGCAAATCCCAGTTCGCCTTATCTGGTTCCTTTCAGTCTGAAGGAGCCACAGCTCTATTTCAAGGTCCCCCTGGATCTCTGCACTCCCAACACCCCCCTCCAAGCACAGGAACACATTCATATCCCATCTTGCTCCCCTTCAAGACACAAATGAGAGAGAAGCTTCATGTCTGAGCCCTGCTCTTAAAGGTCTAATGGCGGCATCAGACTCTCAGGCCTGGGATTTGAACTGACAACCTTCCAATCACGGGTACAGTGGTGGTGTCTGCTGCACCACACGCACACCACAATAGGCACAGCAGATCACGTCAGGTCGGGTGGGCTTGTACCAACCTGCAGGTATACAGTGGCATGCAATAATCCTCTCCCAGGACCATGGTGACATGCAGACAGTGAGTGTCAGGGGGAGGGTTTCACAGGACAGTGTGGAGCTGGGGGGGGGGACACAGGATTATATACATAGTGCAATGTGTGTGTAAATAATAAATACAGCCACATAGAAAGGGTGTAATAAACAGGCGTGTTGTATCTGAGCAAAGACGGCTATGTGGTTTGTGCCGGCAGGCCTGAGTGAGGGTGATCGCTGCTTGCGCTTGTTAATGATGTCCACTCACCGACCCCATGGGGGGGGGGGGGCTGAGCCTGGAGCAATAGTATTTCACGTGACAGGAGGGGAGCAGAACGTCCCCATCTGGGAGGGATGTCAAACCCCTTTGCACTTCAGAAGAGAAAGTTCCATAACCAGGGGCATGTACACAGACAGGCCCAAACAAACCGCGGGGGTGCAGAAAAATAGCAAATGTGATCCCCAGCCCAGGCTTGTAGCTTTGGGCATTTGCCTATGTTCCTGCCTTTTTTCTCAGATGTCCATCTTGGTACCCACCATGACCCCGAAGCCTTCATGTCAGGAGATACCTGCAGTTACCGTGGGGGGGGCTCAGGGTTCAGGGGTTGGGGCCATGCAGCATACGGTGGCCTACGTGGGCCAAAATTCTGTCTGAAATGCTGGAATTCACTTCTGCTTATGTGGCTCCCATATAAGATGATATGACTGGAATTGTAGGGACAATAAATAACATAATCGACAACAAGCTGTGGATACAATATAAATTAGTTTCATTTACATCTTAAAATACAGCTTGATTTCTGTATTTTTCTGAATATGTCGGATTTATTTACAATATCCTGCAAATCTATTTACAGTATTAAGGTTTGTGACATATGAAAGATTTCCGCATACAATACTAATGTAGTTATATGAATGAAATTCCAGTGCTGCACAAACAGCTCCTCCCCCGGAAACATGTATGAACAGCAGCAGTGAATCACTGGCGTGTATGAGCACTCCGTCTGGGCAGACGACAGCCTGTAGCCCGTTATATCCTGCAGATGGCAGATCCCCGCATTTCTCTGGCATGCACCGGAGCTCCTGCAGCCTGTCCGCAGTCTCTGCAGCATAAAAACGTCACCGTGTCCACATTGTAAGAATGTGTTCATTTTTTACACCGTTGAAGAAACAGTAGCAGTCGAGCTATTTTGAAGAATGTCTATAAGCGTTCTGTGTATCACTGGAACTCTCTGGAAGCTTCTCTAGTTTTCACGCTGTCCAGTTCAGGACAAACGGTTAATGGTTAAACGGATAGACCGTCAATTCCAGAAGAAGGGATATGGGTTCCAAAATCCCAGCTATTCATCCCCGAGGTCTTTCAGGAAAACTCTACAGCCTCATACACTGAAAAGCCATAACATTATAACCAGCTGCCTAATATGCTGTTGGTTCTCCATGTGCCACCAAAACAGCCGTGACCGACTGAGGCATGGATTCAACGAGGCCTCACCAAGGATTCAGCAGCATATCCTTTAAGTTCCTTCAGTTGCAAAGCAGAGCCGTTGTTCTGAGATAATCAGTGTCATTCACATCATCCGTGGATGGTCATAATGTTTTGGTTTTTCAGTGTATGAGCTGTTACTCCGAACAGCCATGGTATTAAAACATCTCTGACCTGTCAAGGCACAGACTCCACAAGACCTCTGAAGGTGTCCTGTGGTATCTGGCACCAAGACCTTAGCAGCAGATCCTTTATGTCCTGTAAGTAGTGAG
>JAODJU010000039.1:16890141-16922915 GCA_026776725.1 Gnathonemus echidnorhynchus | reverse complement strand
ACATGATGTAACAGAACTGTGACTCATCAGATCAGGCCACCTTCTTCCAGTGCTCCCTGGTCCAGTTCTGACACTGACGTGCCCATTGTGGGCGCTTTCTGCAGTGGACAGGGCTCAGCATGGGCACTCTGATTGGCCAGCGGCTACGCAGCCCCACATACAGCAAGATGTTATCCACTCTCTGTTCTGACACCTATCATCTATCATTTTTTCAGAAATTTGCGCTACAGTAGCTTTCCCGTGGGATGGGATCAGACAGGCCAGCCTTCACTCCCCACGCATATCACTGAACCTTGGCCTGGTTTTCCTTCCTTGGATCGCTTTTGGTAGGTACTGACCGCAACATACCACAAACACAACACACGAGACCTGCCGTTTTGGAGAAGCTCTGAGCCAGTCGTCTAGCCATCACAAATTGGCTCAGAACTGACTATATAATGGCACCCCTGACAGTTGCCAGTGTAACAAGAGAATCGATGTTATTCACTTCACCTGTCGGCGGTATTAATGTTATGGCTGATTGCTGCATACACAGTAGCTGCTGATTCATCCATGAACATTGATGATTTCAGCTCAGCTTTGAAACATTCACATGTATTACAGCAGGCCGAAGTGAGTCAGAGTTCAGTCGTCACTGGTGAGGAGCTGCACCTCTCGTAGCATTTTACCCTCAGGGGTATTTGATTTCTTGATGAAACGATGCATGTTTTTAAGAAAGCAGGGTCAGCCAGCAAATGGGGGTTAAGGGCCACGCACAAGGGCCTTGTGGTGAGACTGCTCTGCTGAGCCTGGGATTTGAACTGGTGACCTTCATAATCTCACTACTAATCAAAAGATCCACACACCAGCCATACCGCCATTCAAAGTTGTTCTTGCACAGAAGTGCCTTCGCTGCAGGACCCTGTAAACACACGCGACCTGGAGCCCTGGGGAGTGTTATGCCCTCAGTTTCCTGGAAGGAGCTTGGCTATAAAGCCCTTCAGTGGTCTATCCCTTCCTGACCTCCGTTTTTCAGCGACTGTTGCCTTTGGCAATGGCTTATAAACATCCCCGTGTGTGTGAGTACTTCCCGTCTCTCCATTTGTTGTTTGTAAAATCTTTGTTTTATGCTCTCACAATAATTCACGAGAGGTTATAATAAAAGGTTTAAGGTCACAGGAAAACAGCTCCCCCTCTCTGATGAATCCAACCATAACTTTCCATGGATCAGGACACTCGACAGACACAGGAGATTCCAAAAAAGCTGCTGTACAGCCTGCATGACATCAGGTTCACGACCAGTGTAGTGAGTATTTCTGGCCAACAGGGGGCCCCATGCAAATGCAAGTTTTGAGTGGTGGTACCCACTGCCTCTGGACGTGCTGCATCTGTGTGGTGGAATAGACTATGATCAGGAAGCAGGCAGTTTATGTGCACTGTGTCCTCTGACCTGACAGTTTCAAATCACATATCATAAGTAAACAACAAAAGTGATATATAATCTTATTTGAGACAAGAAACACGAGGTGTCTTTATTTGGGAATTCACTGCTGTAACAACAGTGAACAGACAGGAACATCGTAGGTGTGAGTATTACTTTGTCCACTAGAGGGTGGTTGTTCACATCTCACCTTCCATTTTGTGTGTTTAAATTTAGCACTGTAGCACTGTATTCTCTGTGCAATGCATGAAGGACAAATTTAAACATCTCAGAATAGTGTGATAATCACTCACAAATCCATTTTGAATATCACATGAAAGTCCATATGATTTAGTCTTGTGTAAACTGAAGGTAGTATTTCCCAAGAACACCGCAGAGGTTCATAATTTTCTGAATACCTTTCTGAGGTAGCGTATAAAACAGCACAACCTCAAAGAATTGTATGTTTTCAGTTTGCTTTCCACCCAGAGAGTGTGAAATGTGTTTACCCCCGTGAGGCCACATCAAGACGTGTAAGCGGCAGGACACAAATTTAGTCGGGAGGCCCTATTTCAAAAGATGCATCCCTCCGGAAAGATAAGACAGACAGCTTTCCGGCACGTGTGGAGCCAGCGATAGAAGCCAGAGCTGTGATAAGACGGGCTGACCGGGACCGCGGAGGTTATCGGCTCTCACAGCCAGGCTCTGACGGTTACACCCACAACGTAGATGAGTCAGTCAGCTCTGTAACTACCAGCGGGGCTCCCTGTTTTGGCAGACGGGTCCTAGGGGGCCTCGCAAAATGCTGAGGGACTCGTGACAGGGACCCTGTTCTGTGTGCATGAGGAAATCAAACCAGTGCTTTAAACCCGGATGTTTGGCCAGTACCGCATTTTCAGGGTTTTTAGGTTCAAATAATATTCCTCAGGTCCAGCAACTCTACTCCACCTTCTAACCCATTCACAGGGGCGCAGTACTGGCATGGATGCCCAGGCGAACTCTGGGGGGGCAGCATTATATAGAGGTCCATGGCTAGACTCAAGATTCAAGATTTTTATTTGCCACATGCATGAATGTAGAAGTATAGCAGCAGTGAAATGAAACTGCCACAACTCCAGACTGTGCAATAAACAAGGTAGAAGGATAACCAAATTAAATAATGTAAATGAACAAAATGAGTACTCTCAATATCAAAACATATTAAAATATATAAAAGATAAAAGTTACGATAAAATATGAGAAAATATTTCAAATTCAGGTTGCAGCGATAGCTTATTTTAGTTTATAATTGGTGGAGTTAATGATCCTTATGGGCTGGAGGTAGAAACTTCTTCTCAGATTCTCAGTCCCAGCCATAAGGCTCCGGAGGTGGAGCTTCTCCACCTCATCCAGGTACGCCGCCTCATGCCCGTTAGAGATCATACCTGCCACCACGGTGTCAACCACAAATCCATGCTGTTGTTGGTGCTAATGAGAGTGTTAGAGGTGCAGCTACAGACCCTCACCACCTGTAACCTAACAGTCAGGAGGTCCGGAACCCAGTCACAGATGGAGGAGCTCAGTCCCAGGTCTTTGAGCTTGGTGACCAGTCTAGGGGGCGCTATGGTGTTGAAGGTGGAGCTGTAGTCAATAATCAGCTGTCTTGCATAGTTCCCCCTTTCAATGTCCAGGTGGGAACGGGGCGGAGTGAAGGACATAAGAGATGGCCTAAGGTAAGGTCACCACACGTTTGGAAATCCCCGGACACGTCCTCTTTTTGTGCACCTGTCTGTGCTTCCGGGCAGTTCTTCAAAAACCCGTGGTTTGTCCGGGTTTAGCACTGCAGCCCATATGATTCAGTGTCGCAAGTTACAGTGCAGTACCAAGTGAAGAAAAAGGTACAGTTTTCAAAGTACGGTAGCAACTCAGTATCATTACACAGCGTTTGCAAGGTTGGTGCACACGTGTAGTTTAAAAATTAAACGACAAGAGTAACGTCAATTTCCGGAAACCACTGGCACGTTTTTGTGTGAACAGTGAATCGCGTCATTTCCCCGGACGGGAATTTTTGTTTTACAAGTTGGTTAGGGAAAACTCATTCATATTCATAAGAGAAGCACTACCTGATTATCCAGTGCATGTGAAAACTCATTAATATTCATGAGAGAAGTGATACCTGATTGGTTGGTGAATGTGAAAACCCGTTAATAATCTGATCTCCAGGCACATCTTCATTTTCATCTTACCAAATATGGTAACCCTACCCTGAGGTGACCTTTTGTCAGGGGGGGGCTTGGCATTTCTAGCTATGCCGCTGCCCATTCACTTTACATCACACTGAACTTGAGCTGAAATGAAGGCATGAAACTGATGAGAGAACAAGTGCTATCAGATACTTCCACGGTCCCCCAGTGCCTAGCTGAGATCATAGATGCTGGGTAAATTTTCACGCAGTATACTAACATGGAGATACACTTTCAGAAGGATTAGATTCCACATAAGACGTCTTCAGCCAGCTCTGGAAGCTCCTGTGTCATTATCCCTCCTCTGGGGAGACAGACAGCCAGCGTATCTGCAAACCACAGGAAGTTCCTTAAACTGCCGAAAATGCAGACAGGGCTGCGTGTGAATCTAGGGTCACAGACGGGGGATTCTACAAAGTGTTTGTGGAACAGACGCTGAGGTGCTCATGATGTGTCACTCAATGTATCAATGGGACAGTGATGTACTGAGTTAGACCCGCAGCACAGAAACAAATAGGCCTGACTTAGGCTGTCAGCATTCCTATGCAATATTAAAGGAATTTCCTATAAGGACAAAGGTCAAAGGTTAGCAGATGGCATTGAGTGATAAATCAAACCAATGAGGAAAAAAATACAGCTAACGGGGGGGATTACCTGCAGATGATTCACCAAAGCTAAGTGGCTTGTTCTCAGACTCTCCTGCAACGGAGCTCAACCTTTGACCTGTGCTTTAAGCAGAAGGCGCATTCCAGATGAGACATGGGAGGTTTAGCTGTGCATATGGAGGCCATGTTTTCACCTGGACCGGAAAGTACATGTGTCCTGTCAGTGTCCGAAGGCTATTAGCATACTACAGTTATTATTGTGCAGAAGCCTAGATGCAGAGGTTTCGTAGCTGAGATCTTTACGGTTAATGCTTTTCTTGTCAGCTTGGGCACAAATAATAATGCTTCCAAACATACAGGATGGACACAAATGAACAAGATCGTGGAGTTTAAGCAAATGAAGGGATTTTATTACATAAAGACTCTAATCTCAACATTTAAAAGATTATATTGTAGTGCCTGTAAATATTTATATTAGATGAGACTAAAAATTGAAAATTTTCAACAGGTGCAAGTAGTTTTTCTTCATAAGACATAATGACTGTCAGCATTTACACATCAAATTATGACATATCTGAGTAGCCTGGAATGTCCTGAAAACAAAACCATAAAGCATATGTGGCTAACTCACATACATACGATGTAACAAGCCTAAAATCAAAGGGATAGAAAAACACTCAAAATAGATAGGTTTCAAAGGGTGTAAAATGCAACCAATAAGGTGCATCTTATTTGAAAAAAATTGTACATTTGTACAGAAGCATTTATATTGAAATTTTAAGAAAAAAACATCCATGGTTCAAATTGTACTGAGACACATATTTTAGGCCCCGAGACGGTGCCTACGCTCCACATTTTATAGTGTGTTGTGTTATATAGTCTGTTTCTGATCTCGACTTGGTCTAGCCCAGCTTTGGTTTTGGTCTTGTCTCGGTCTCCATACACTCTGGTCTTGGTAATGATTCGGTCTTGGTTAAGGTGGTCTTGACTACATCATTACCCAGGACACACATGTAGAAACCCCCAAACACAGGACACCAGTGGAACAGCACCCCAGCCGTGGAACGTTGGGATCATGAGTACCTAAACCAAGCTGCAGGTCAACAAAAACCATGACCCCCACTCCCACATCAAGCCACCAAAAGAGCAATGGTGATGACTGAGCATTAAATAAGGCTGGGCCGGCTCAGTTACCTGATTAGTAAATCAGGGGTCTCTCTTAAGGCCATAATTTCTGGAATATCAGAGTGGTCTTTTCAAGACACTGAAAGACCTTGATTGTGGATTATAAACCCCACATATACTCCCCCTTCCCTTAGACAAACCTGGCTTCATTTTAAAGGGCTTCTAATATCTAAAAGCAATAGGCATACACTCCTTCACATCAGAAAATATTTAGCAATGAGTTCAAATTATGACCATGGGAGAAAAACCTGGTAACCAGATTTGTAACCTGGTCCCAGGAACATGTGCCGGTCATGGCACAGGGACACACACAGAACCACTGAGCCTTGCATGAGAAGAGGTTTGCCAAGAGTCCTGCATTTTTCCCATAATGCTCCAGTAATAAATAACCCCAGCCACCCACTATCTGATTATCTATGCAGCATTTGTGATTTGAGGCAGACACTTTCCAGGCCTCATGGCGTAATGAAGCTGGGTGGGGTTTCCCTGTTCACCATCTTAGCCTGTTTATAGCCATTACAGCCTCCCCTGCCTCCAATAGAGTCCATGAATGTCGCAGGGGATTAGCCCCCCCTAACTCCCCACTCTCACCCCACACGCATGCATGTAATCACCTGCATAAACACGCCACGTGACGAAAATCATGTTATACGGGGGGCTGGATGTCTCGCTAAACAGCCGAACTCTCGCTAAAGAGTCTGACAGCCTCTGTGATTAATGCAGTTATCAGGCTGGTAAACTTAATCAAACTGCATCAACTTACATTTACCAGCAATGCACATGCTTGAGAAAGTAGGGTCTGCCAGACCTCTGGAGCAATCGGGGGTTTTAAGGACACAGCAGTTAAATGACTCTGCCGATTGGAAGTGGCAACCATCAGATCATTCACCCAGAATAACAACTGGATGAGCTACAGCCCACCCTCACCTTCAACTGCTTAACATTAAAATAACTGACATGTCAATGAGGATGAACTCAGGGAGTAATACCATGTGGAATTGTGACAGACATTTTTTATCAAAATGAAATTTTTACGGACAGGGTATTTAAAAATGTAACATACATCATCTGCCCATGTTCCACGGAATCATCTGTCCATATTCAGACAAGTTGACAATCCCTGTATGAAACTAATGACCAATTAACACTACTGATGCATTCCTGGTAACTCAGAACTTTCCATCCTTTTACTTCAAAAAGTACTACAGAACAGCTGAACCGAATGGATTCGTAATACAAATTTATACAAGCTAATGCTAATTCTGCTTGCGTTTCATGCCAAAACGATCCAGTGAGTCTCACAGACCTGCTAACCTTAATTAGCGCATAATATGACCAGTAAATAAAGTGGCTCCTTGGTTTCACGTAACTGTCGCTGCCCAAATCGAACAACACCTTTACCAAGCCGTCCCTTCAGCAGTGGAAAATCGAAGTGAGCTAGAACCACACTGTAACTAGCGTCTCCTCGCGGTTCGGGTTGGGTACAGTTTGGCTCATGCATGCCAGTGGAAAAGCACCAAATGTCGCTGTTGCCCATTTTTCCTGCTTCTAACACATATAGTTCAAGAACTAATTGTTCACTTGCCTGATATGTAATTGCGCCCTTGACAGGTCTCTGTCAGTGGTTTTAATGTTATGGCTCATTTGTGCATAATTCACATTTTTAAAATGTCTTGTGACCTTCACCAGAGTCTGCGGCTGGAAGACTGATGAATGGGTGGATGGTTTTTCGTGGGGGGGTGGGGGAGTTCTGTACGAAGTGCTGTAAGGTGAATTTTTGCCATATAAGGAAAAACTAAAGGCATTCCCCAAAACAGCTACAGTTTGAATTGATTACGATCCTGGTATTTCAACATAGCTGAACTTTTCACGAAAACTCAAAAGACCAAATGTTACTATCTAATTCTCCATCTTTATGATGGTTCCTCATAAACATTAAAAACGTATTTGTTAAAATCAGACAACAAATGCTGCTGGAAGCATGAAAACAAAAACATTTAAAAAATGTCCAAGAATTGTTAAACAACCGCAAAGGACAGGCATCCCGTCCAGGGTGACCCCCTGCACTGCGATGAACTGGCATTTTTCTCCAGGGTGTCCCCCACACTGCGATAATTTAATCATAATTAATGCGTTTTTATCAAACATCAGTTTATGTTAGAGATATATACTGTACAACCCAGAAAAAAATTGAGACCACTTCATATTTTTTTAAAATCTGCATTTTAAAATTCTGGTTTAATCCTGGTTCTGCTGGCAGAAGGCTACACTGTGAGGCAGGATGTTTCCAGGCTCAAAGTTTCTAAGACAGCAGTGCACAAGAATAAGGTGAAGCAGGAGACATAGGAAACAACCAGAAACCAGCCATGGTAAATTCCAGAGATGACCGTCAACTTATCCTGCAGTGCCTCATAAATCGTAGGATGACATCAAATCACCTTCAAAAGGAATGGAAACATTAAGTGCAGGTGTGAGGTGCATTGCTAGGACAGTTCATATCAGGCACCTAGAAGCAGGACTGAAGTCTGATGAAACAAGGAAGGAGCCCTTCATTAATGAGAAACAGGGAAGAACCAGGCTGCAGTTTGCAAAAAATATTTATATCTTTCACAGGCACATAGTCATAAATTGACATATGAGTGAAATTGAAAATTTTCAATTTTTTCAAGAACTATATATGGTTACTATGTGAGACATTTGAGATATGATATTCAAGACACATTAACTGTGGCCATGACCTATTCACACGCCTGTGACACACAGGAGTTGCTGTGTTCCTCGCGTGACAGACGACATCGCCCCCCGTTCCTTCATCCACATGCATTACATGCATCTAATCTCTCCACTTCCTCTGCAAAGGCAGCGCCACTCTCTCACTCACTGCGGATGTTTTCTGTTCTCCCCCCCCCGTTTCCATGGGAAGCTCCGGGTGTTCCAATCATTTTAGTTTTTATTAAGATCAGCTGATAACACCCCGGTTCTTACCACATGTAGGAAACAGGGGGAGCAATTTAAATATCCCAAATATATCCTCATTTGATAACAATCACATGTACATGCTACACTTTATGTGTGGTGTGATATCTCAATGTTAGGCCTGTCATACCATGAAGCTGCTGATTGCAAAATATCCTCAACAGTTTCTGTTCTGTAGAATGTATTCGGATAAAACATGCTAAATGCTAACAACAATAATTAAGAAAACCAAAGAAATGCTAAAAAGCTGCTTCAAGAAGGATGAAAGGTGGGCAGTTAAAAAGTATAGGCAAAACTGAGCAGAAGATTGCGATTGGTCAGTCGGCGTCCCTCCTGCTTTGTGTGGATGGGGCACGAGCCCATCGGAAATGTCACACTGGCAGCCAAGCGAGGTCTGGTTGTGTTTTATCTTAGTCATCTGGAGCCTCAAAGGAAGAGCAAATGATGGTTTATCTGGGGTCACGAGTGACCCTGTGCCGCCTGGAGCTAGGCACGGCGTTTCCCTGGCTTCGCAGTCCGGCACGGGGACTGCCAGGTCCTGTAAGGATGCCCACTCTCAGGGGAATGCAGCCCCCCCCCACCTGACCCCCAGTTATTAGGAAATCGCTCAGAGCTCCACCCTCCTCTCGACCTCAGCGCCAGGGCTGCAGGGGAGTATCTATGAGAGGATATATTTGTGGTTTATATGCCACAGTCAGTTCACAGTGAGGGGGATTAGCTCAAATGGTAGAGCGCTCGCTTAGCATGCGAGAGGTAGTGGGATCGATGCCCGCATCCTCCAGTGTGACCATTGGCTTTCGACGCTCACTGAGTTAGGATGCTGTGATCTGAAAGAAACCAATTCCAATAGTGGAGGAGGGAGTTTGATTTAGAGTCTATTTATGGGCTGGGTTCATCCACTTGGTTCCCATGCCCCTGGCCAGTTCAAATCCCAGTGTTGGCAGAAAAATTTCACCATTATGTCCCTGAGCAAGGCCCTTAACTCCCAGTCGCTGCAGGGACTGTCTGACCCTGCTTTCGCATAAAAAAATGTACATGGCTTTGAATAAAAACATCTACTAAATAAAAAAAATGTAGTACAGGGTACAAATATCCCAACGTTACGGAATTTAAGATTCTTGTAATGTTTAGATCATCATCAAAACAACAAATCACACTCAAACTCGTTAGATTGCCTTAATGTGATATACAGAGTAAACTATTCCCAGTGGTCACATGAACTCTTGACTGTAATGAACATCTGTGGTGCACTTAAATGCATGCGTGCGATTCAGGACCTTTCATTTGTCAGACTCTCAAAGGCAGCTCTGCATAATAGTCCAGATGTTCTCATTGTAAGTGTAACCCTATGAACTAACACTACGTGTTCAGGTTACTACATATAACATGTTTATATAACATATATACTACAAATAATAGTTTTAATGAAGTCACCCAACAACACATTTCAAATGTGAACCTAAGACAATGAACCAAATTAACACTAGAAAGACTGACTGGGTCAATTGACCCAGTCAGTCTTTCTAGTGTTAAGAGCCTTTGGTCGGCCATATAAAGAGGTCAAAGGTTATTTTCTGATGTCACATTAGAGGATACAAGAAATACATTGTTATATATTTGTAATAAACATGTTTCATTATTCCGCAGCCCTCTGCTGGGTTGAATAGAGATGGTTATTACAATTTAATCAAAAGCAACAGGAATCTCTGAGAAAGCAGGTTCAGCTAGTTGGAGCAATTGGGGTCAGGGGCGATATTCCAGGGCCCAACAGTGAAGCCAGTTAAATTGGAATTTGAACCAGCAACCATTTTAATTACAGGTACTGTGTCCTAACCCACAGAGCCACACGACAACCCCTAGAAAGGCGACGTAAGACACAGCAGCGGATGGGGAACCTCAGCAGGCGGCCGCGCTGAACCCAGGCCGACCGCGAGGGCCTGTAAAAACAAACAGGCTGCCGTCCCATGATTGTTCTTGATTAGTAACATATAACATCCTGTTTGGCCTCCTGACTCCACCTTCCTCTGCGCACGCTTATCAGGGGCGCTGATTTCTGCCGATGTCTTCGCCGCAGGAAGAGCAAGGGAACATCGCGGGGCTCAGCAGGAGTCTGCGACACGGACCGCTGGAAGCTGTAAACACTGAGCTCCATCATCTTCGTCAGCCTCTGACAGGTCCTCCATGCCTGACGTTTTCCATATTAAGCACCATTTCTTTACTGTCTCTGAAAGCGGCCTGCCCTTCTACACAGGCCAAGGACTCAATAAAAATTCAACTGATAATCAAAATGCCAGTTTACATTTATGTATTCAGCAGAGTCTTATATCTAAAGTAAAGTACATCTAAGAGAGTAGGGTCGTATAATACCTGGAGCAATTGGGGGCTAAGGGCCTTTCTCAAGCATCTAGCCACTTTGCCAATCTGGGGATTTGAACCAGCAACCTAGCAGAGAGTTCATAGAGTTACAGGTCTCCCCACTGATAGCACCAAATAGCCCTGGAGACACCATGAGGGAGAGCAGATCTGGGACAGGGCAGGAGGGAGGGTCTTCAGGGAAAAGCCTGAAGATTCATTGGTCCATTTATGAAGGTTCATTAACAGCAAGAATAACCATCCCTTTAGCCTCTTGGGACATGGTGATGGGGTAAGCGGATGGATGGATGGATGGATGGATGGATGGAGGACAGGATGCACCAGTACAAACTGAAATAACATCTGCCCGGAGAAGCTTGTTTTGACAGTTATGATGAATCACTAAAGCATGTCTGAAGTCAGCAGCTTCATAGGAAGCACATCCTGGTCATTAACCAGGCATATGAACCTGCCCTTTCTTATTTACCTAGAGTACAGGTCCACCAACCTGGTTGTGAATCAGGACCCACATTCCTTGTTCTAAGGGTCCTTAAGCCACTGGGGTGGGGGGGGTGGTTCTGCATCATCTGATGTGTAAATATAGGTGGGACATGCAGAGCTATTTCTCCAGAGACTAACCATAACCACAGAAAAATGAAATCAGCAGCATGAATTGCCCGTTAAACTCCTGATAACAAACGACCCTCATGACTCTGAGACACACCCGCACGCCTGCAGCTTAAATTTGTTGATAATTTATCACATTTCATTGCCTGAGAAGCTGAAGCACAGTGACTGAAGATACACCAGTGAGACCTGTATGGACTGAACCAGCTACTCCAGAAATTTAGGGGTGTATACAGCGTTATTTTAGCATGGACAGGACGTATATGACATCAGCAGACTTCCCCTTCAGACCTCCACATTCTGGAGCATCCTGTTCGCTTCTCTAAGACCAGTAAAGACCGAGACATGTCACATATGCTGCGTTCATTATGCACATCTACTGTGACACACCCTATGAAGGTCTCAGTTGAGCGTTTCAGGTCTGAATGGCAGGATACTGAGGTCTCATCCGTTACCCTCCTTGGCAATTGTGCTGTGGGACACATTTCTTCTCAGAACAAACCTCTCCACACCTGCCCTTTCAAATATCAGGTTCATAAGCAACACTGAAAGTTTGTATCACATATATTTCATACATGTACAATACCAGGCAAATGTTTGGACACGCCAAGGCAGCCTCCAAGGGAGTGTGATACGTCACATGACCTGGTCACCTGACCTAAACACAGTAGAAATGGTTTTGGAGGAGTTTGACCAGAGAGTGGAGGAAAAGCGGCCAATGAGAGTTCAGCATATATGTGGGACCTCCTTCAGGACAGCTGGAAAAGCATCTCAGGAGGCCACATTATTATACTTTTTTGGTCAGTGCAGAATTCCATGTATGATTTTTTAAATAGATTTTATGTGTGGGGGGTTTTTTTTTTTGGTGTGTCCAAACTTTTGACTGGCACTATACAATGTTGTTGTGTTAATCATCTTGTCTCTCTATTAAATTATTTTGAGCCAATAAGTGGGCAATGTGTGGCTCAGCAAGTTAAGAAGTACTTCAGAAGTACTTGGATTAACACTTCCTGGATTATACTCTTATTTTTTTAAAAAATAATAAATTGTATTACTTGCCAGCAGCCAGTAGAACCAGTATCAGAATGTATTTGCTGATGAGACATCTAAGCACTTATAAGCACTTATGTTAGTTGCTCTGCCAGAAGCTTGACATGCCAGAAGGTGAGAGGTCAAGGTTCAAATCCCAGGACTGGTAGAGGAGTTTCACTGTTGAACCCCCAAGCAAGGGAGTGACTCTATATTCTCAATTGTATGATGCTTTGGGTAAAAGTAAATAAATGCAATCAGAGGTGAAGTGGCTCAGACACGCTGGTTACTGCTTATGGTCTTCCTTATATTTGCTCCCATAATGACACACAAATTCATGAGACGTAGCTGTGAGGGGACATTCCTGCAGCTTCCCACGCCCTTCAGGGAGACACACACACGTGACATATGTCCAGTCTATCCCTCATGACTTCATGTTCTTGCCTGAGAATCATTTCAGTCATTTTGTCAGTCTGATAGTGTCTGGCTGTTAGAAATCGTGAGACAGGATAGGATTGGATGGTCTGATATGCGGTGAAGCCAAGTGACAAACCCATTCATTCACTTCACCTGAGCCTTGTTGCCAGTCCTATAAGACAGGGTTATGCTTTTTCTATCAGCCCCGAACATAGAACCTTACACAGGGCCCTAACCTAAAACGAGGTTCTTCTCTTTAATACAAGGACCTGAGCTAGCCCTGAAGTTCACACCTTTGGTCACCCAAAGTCAGATGCAAAATTCTTGGTTAGAATTGAAAACCTTGTAATACCATCACTTTACTACAAGCTCCACAAATCACTGCGGACAGTTCGGCTCTGTTCGCAGAGAAGGTGAGGGTTAGGGTTAGGGTTAGGGTCAGGGTGGTGAAGATCTCTGTTTACACTACCAAGCTCCATGGGGTGCTGCACCTCAAACCGGAGTGGTGTGAGATGCTCCTCTGATGGTTCTCAGCCTTTGCTCAATGGGTTTCTCACATGGCATATGTCACCATAATACTGAATCATCCCCATGGCAACAGAGTGGCATAAAGGAATGGATGATGGTGGAAGGAGGTTCTGAGGAGCTCATCCAGACGTAGAACAGGGCCTGTCACCGAACGCGAGTGGTCACCGCCATGTATGTCACGCCACGGGAGTGAGACCAGAGGGCCGAGACCAGCCAGCACGTTAGATGTTGAAACACGCCTGCATTCGACACACGTCTAAGTATCATGGGAAAATCCATATGGGAGCGATCAGCATGACAGACGGGTGGGACCGAGCACAGGAGGGGTGAAGCGGGTTCGCTCACAAGCGAGCGTGGGAACGACACCCGTCTGGCAACTTTGAAGGCTGCGCCATCAGATCTGAGAAGGAGCCAATTCCAAATGCCCCATAGTGGAGTGATGGACATCCTGAGGCACCGCGCACGCTGCATTTTTAACATGTTTCATTTAATCAGATATTTTTCCGATTGGCTTTTGCAAGTACGTAGGTTCTGTAAACCGATATGTATAAATGTACCCCATAATTACAGAATATGAAAGTGTTCTCCACGTAAAGCATTTTCTCTAAAGCATCTCGACCAAAATCTAAGTTTTGTTAAGAAATTCTGCATTAAACCATGAATGTTTTGCTCAGCTGAGACAGAATAAAAACTCCTGTGATGATGTACTATACAATGAGTGGCGTAATCAAACATCCGTGATGAGTACAGGAATTTGCCCTGATTGGCTGTGCTTATTATCTTTAGATGTATGGCTGCGGCAGGCTATAAGTGAAAACTGATAACGTAGCGATAACATGCTTAATGACTTTCCTGGACCACAGAGTTCACAGAGCGGTCAGATTTTTGCTAAAGATTAAAAATCACTCTGTCTATAGAAGCCGGAAAACTTCATTAAGAGTGGATTCAAAAAAAGACTCATTACCCTTTAATCATCACCGTAATTTATCTTGTATCTGTCAGACAACTTTGAAAGCAGATTTATGCACACAAATAGATTCCTGATGTTTCAGATAAATGAGCAAATAACGTTTTTGTCTCAGAATATGAAGAAACAGAAAAACAGTTATTCTGTGTTGCCTTTCAAGCATCAAAAAAACCAAACCAAAAAAATTCCTATCAGAGCCAATGTCAACTGGTCAAACATGTTTTGCAAAGTAGACAGCTTTGATGAGGTCAAGTTTTTTAATTAAATTTAATAAACACATCTGGTATGCTGCTGATACACTAACCATCCCCCAGGGGACGCTGTGACATTGACAGGACACCATATCATCCTTCGGTATCAGTTTGTAGTGCACAAAGTATAATATCAGACACTAACCTATGGAATAGATAACAAAAATCATCTGTGACAACTGACCAAGTTGGCGTTCCAGCAGGGGGTGCCCAACCAAGAGCTGCCATTCCTACAGGGGACACCATACCCAACATGGCATTCCTGCAGGATGTGCCCTACCTATGGCTGGCTTTCCTCCAGGGGACACCCTACCCAAGCTAATGTTCCTGCAGGGGGCGCCCTACCCAAGCCGGCATTCCTGTAGGGGGTACCGTGCTGAAGCTAATGTTCCTGCAGGGGGCGCCCTATCTAGAGCTGAAATTCCTGCAGGAAGTGCTGCTCATCCAAGGCGGTACATAAGTGTGCTGGTGATGGATCAGTAATGGTGTCACTGGCCAAAGCAAGCTCACGTGAGGGTTTTTGGAGACTGACCCCCCTGGGGTCACGCTGACGGTTCCCACCTCCCGTCCGGCAGGATCACAAGCTGAAGAGGACAGTCCTAAGAGGAGACCTGAAGCCAGGCAGATTCAGTAATGGACCCAGAGCTGCTACAGTGTGAAACATCTCCTCTACAGAGTTATCACCTGATATCACTCCATACCTGATAACGCTCATAACTAACCTACATTAAAGCTTTGTGCACCTGCTCAGCCAATGAACGACATGTTACATTTCAAATGGAATCTGAGCAAAATCGGTAAACAAAAACATGTTGCACCACAATCAGCAAAAGATAAGATCATTCTAGCACATATAAAGATTATTCTAGCACATTTCCAGTGGCTTGAATGTTGTCTGGTGTGAGAAACGTCTGCTGTGTCGTCGATCTCACACCAGTAGACGAGCTCTGAAAAATTATTTAAACAAATAAACTGAAACAATTAAGGCGAATGAAAACATCGCGGCTGCAGCACAGTCAGGTCACTCTGCATTTATTCACGTCTCGTCCAGCAGGATAACTGGTACCTATTAAAAATAATGCTGTAAAAATTAACTCTGTGGGGCTCTGTACTGGCTTTCTGTCTGTGCACGCAGCCAGATGCACACAGCCTGGATCCATCCCTGCCCCTGATAGGGGGGGGATCCTTGAGTTCAGAGTGTCCCGCCCTGCCCCAGGCCCCCGCTGAAGGGGGCGCCGATTTAAGAGCAGGCGGGAGGCGGCCCGTCATGTCAGAGTGGTGCAGCAGTAGCTATGGCAGTACACGACACCAACATGAGGCTCAAGTTCCCCATCCTGGCCATCGCCTTGGAGATTCTCATCATCATCCTGTATGCCCTGTTTGTGGTCTACGACGATGGCAAGTCGGAACATGGACACAACTCAACCAGTAACCACACGGAGCAGATCAATGTCAGCCTTTACCCGAGTGAGTTTCCCAGGGTGTAGGGGAGGTGGGGATGGAGAACGGGGGGGTTGCCTTTCCGTCTTCAGTCATGAGATTAAAAGTTTAAAAGTATCAAACCAGCCACAGTGCTCACTGAAAGTCCAGAGACGTTTGCTTAATTCTGTAAAAATGCTGTAAATTTATTATTTACATAACAAAAGTTCATTGAGGCAATGATTAACATATCTGCACATACTTTCCACACATATTCTTTTAAGTGTCGTAATTTTTTTGATTGACTCAATTCTGTTCTTGCCATGTTGCTATTTATGTTTGCAATTGTAGTCATTGGCTCCCACTGGATGCTAAGCACAAATGTTTGGCATTTTATGCTGCAAAGGTGTTACTAATGAAAAAGCACCCAATGAGACAGCTTGTCAATGAACTTTTTAATCCAAAATTACTACTTGAAATGAATGTTTTACTTAAAACTATTGGTTGCTTCTAATATGATATATATTTTTTGCATACAGATGAATAAAGTAACGATATTTGTTATTAAATCAATAAATTTGCAATATTTTACTGAATTAAGCAAGCATCCCAAGTGGTTTGACGGGGGCTCTGTGTTTACAACACAAGCTGGGGCAGCTGGGTGGAGTCAGGACCTATCAAGCAGGGACACAGTTAGTTATCAGAGCTCATCTCCGGGGACTTGCTGCACAGCAAACTACTTGAGTTACTCCATTAATTCTCTTGGGAGCAGGGCTGGTGAGGGGCAAGTGAAGGTAGTCAAATTCTGTGACTAAAAAAGCCAGAAATGTCCCCTCCTGACTGTACCTCATGTGGCAGAAAAGCTGCAGACAGGGTTGATAACACAAGTGCTTCACATAAACCCTGCATGTGCTTTCAGCATATAGAGGAGTGGGCTACGGTTTTTACACACGCTTCTGAAAAATTGACAGGTGGACAAACATGGTATTTTTACCACTAATTATCATACTACCTATTATATGCTCATCACTGTCTGTAATAATTTCTGCAGTCATTTTAATTCTGTTTTTTTTTCTTCTTTTTTTTACATTCAGTTCCGCCACAACAAAAAGTAGGGCATGTGTCAGAATGTTCAACATTTCTCAAAATGTGTTATATTTATAAACAAAACACAGAGAATTCACTACCACCTTAATAAGCTCCATTTCTTTTTCCAAGTCAGCATTAAATGCTATACCAACTTTCCCATATAACTGTATACTGAAACAATCTTACCTGCACATTTCAGGTCATTGCTAAACGTAAACATCAGATCATAAAATGGGTTTTAACTGATGTACGTACTGCTGTTGGTAATTTGCGTTAAACTGCATCTGTGGTTTGTTTTTGCATGATAAATACTGTGAAAATGAAATTACAAGATGCGAAAGATTGAGGGACTGTAAAAATGTGGTGCACGTGAATGGAAACCTGCTTACATCTCCAACTGCATGTTAAATGAAAAGGGAGACACACTTGTGAAATGTGACGGACATGCTGTCCAGGACAAGGATTGAAGTAGTATGCAGACCTTTGAAATTTGGGATTGGTCAGATGTTCCTAGATACAGTGTTTAAATATATCGCTGTCAGCATCCAAGCTGATGAAGGCTGGAGAAAAACTATGAGCTTAAATTTGTATCAGTACTGATGAGCTGTAGGTATCAGCAGCCAGCACAGACTGCCACAGCTTGAAGAGTTACACAGAAGAGTATTGTGGTAGTAGTTAGGGTCTCACTGCTTTGTTAACAGTGACCACTGCTCTAGTACATTTACAGCTGTGTTATATATCTATATTCACATGGTACTTACTAAAAAAAAAAAAGTTTGCCTTAGGGTGGGATCACAGGTTCCTCTGGGGACTTTCTTTACCACAAAGCCACCTGCTAGCTACCCGTTGAAGGACACACCCCTTAAAAGTAGCCAATCAAGATTAAGAGCTACAGTGGCATCGGAGTGACCTCAAAAGCAACGCCCTTCCGTGTCAGAGTATGAGCTGCCCACACACCCCCAGCGCACTCTCAGACAGGAAACCCCCTACCCGAGCTTTTCTCCAGATGTCGGTTAGACACGAAGGCCTCGCTTGCAAACACCCTACCATTGGCATTCGTTTCCTTAATGGGGGGGGGGGGGGCACAATTGGCAGCCAATTGTGCTCGTCCCTGTGGGACCCCCAGACAGCCCTTAGCTGGAGCTCACGACCCCTGGATACGCTCTGGATACTCAGAGTGAGATGTAGATGATAGGGAGGGAGATCTGATAGGAATTATAACCTCTTTCATGGAACGGGAGCTAGTTCAGCATAATAACACTCAACAAGTAATCCCACATCTCGAGAAGCAGTGAGATCTTACAAACCTTAAAGGCTGAGGCCTGCAGGTTCTCGACAAGATCACTTGCTCAGCTACAGATCCATATAAACCAGGTGTCCTTCTAAATCATTGGTAATGCCACTGTCAGCTCAGTTAGAATGAAATCCTGACTTGATATATCCATATTTACCACAGCAGCACACAGCTGAAAATGGATTCAATTACTTATCACTTGTTTCACGGCATCCATCCATCTACCCACTTTCCATAACCACTTTTCCAGTAGCACCCAAGCACACAGGCCAAAAGGCAGGGGACACTCTGGGCATCACCACATGATTGCACCACACTCTGAAGCTATTCTACAGCCCCTCAAAACACCACATGACTCTCAGAGCAAATCAGCTAATCTCCATTCATCAAAATGATCACCTTCATACGAAGACGTGTGAATTTGCTTCTGTTTGAGATGACTGGTTCTAGTGCTGGAGTCTAACTAGACTAGGAATGCAAATCCAAACGTGAAAAACCACTTACCAATCAAGAAAATGTTACTTAATAAATCAACCTACCATACACAGAACACCCGAGACGTGATGAAGTCAAGGAGGAACATTGAAATGGGCTTTGCTACCACAAAGCACGTGCAGATAACAAGTGCTTACAAAGGGACTTCTTAGTAATGTGGTCTCTCTCACACAATGTCGCCTCCTACAGGATGAGTCTGACATTGTAAACTTTGATAAATTCCATTGACATTTGACTCTGAGAACCGGCACCTCTCATACCAAAATACTCTTCATCCAGACACGGTAGGTGCAGCACGGTGTAGCAGCAGACAGATAAAGTGCCTTTGGGTGTTACTGATCAAGCGAGTTCCCAGCAGTCACTCTGGTATGCTGCTCATTCCCATCACTGCATCACTGACCTAGCTGTGCTTCTCCACAGTGTTCCAGGATGTACACGTCATGATCTTCATCGGCTTCGGCTTCCTCATGACCTTCCTGAAGAGATACAGCTTCAGTAGCGTGGGCTTCAACCTTCTGCTGGCCGGCTTCGGGCTGCAGTGGGGTCTGCTCATGCAGGGCATCTGGCACGGTATTCCCATCAAAGTGACCATCAACAAGTAAGCAGGGACCCAGGGCACCAGCAGACGCCGGTCAAAACTGGCCATCAGAACCCACCCTCTTCACATCTGCTTCTCTGCACTTGCGTGATCATGTGGCTTGGTTCAGAGTGTTTGGTATCTATGTCTGTGATCAGGAGGTAGTTGGCTCAAATCCCAGAGTAGCCACACCTGTGGGGCCTTGCACAAGGTCCTTAACCTGCCAAAAAATGCCCCAGGGGTGCTGTATGAATGGCTGACCATGTTCTCAGATCCCAAACTTTTTTTCTTCAACTGTATTCATGTGTATGCCTTAAAAAAGACAGGAAATGTGAAAACGGTTATACCACATTTCATTAATTTTGCTGAAACTTTTATCCAAAGAAACATATAATTCAGAGAACAGGGCCAGTTAGTCCACAGAGCAGCTGAGACTGATATAATCCAATGTTCCTGTTTGCCTGCAAATGGCAAATAAAGCATCATTTCATAACAACCTCCTCCTGCACCCTCAGGATGATAAACGCGGACTTCAGCACAGCGACAGTACTCATCTCCTTCGGCGCTGTTCTAGGTAAAACCAGCCCAGTCCAGCTACTGATCATGACAATTCTGGAAATCACCACATTCGCCATCAACGAGTACGTCGTCGTGGATGTATTCAAGGTTGGTCCACAATGTCACCGATTACCCATGAGCCCCAGAACACCGGCTCAGTGGGAGCATGCGTAATGATCCCACATGTGATCTCAAATGCATGTTCTGCGTGTTCCATCTTCACAGGCCAGGGATGTCGGCGCTTCCATGACCATCCATGCATTCGGAGCGTACTTCGGCTTGTCTGCTGCTCGCATGCTCTACCGACCCGGCCTTAGGAACGGCCATGAGAAAGAAGGCTCCGTTTACCACTCGGACGTGTTCGCCATGATCGGTAAGGAGCGTCGCATTCACACTGTCGCCGTCTGCTGCTTCTTAAAAGTCAGCTCTTCCTGACATTGAAAAATGTCTGAAACAATTGCTGCGGTCAGGACCATGCGTCATGGATCAGGTACGCTGAGAGGAGTGAGACATGGAAAATGTAATTTGGATGTAGACGTCCTGGAGACAGGACGGGCGTTGGGGTCTGGGAGGAGGTTCACTAGGAAGGAAAAGAAGCAAATGTTCAAAATGCCACCAAAAAAGGAACAGGTGGATTTGAACCAACACAATAGGTCGGCTAACATCACAAGATGGCAGCCCTCCCTGCCCAACTCACAATGTGTGACCTGCACCCTCTAGTGGACACACAGCGCATTGCTTCCATTACATTATTACTGATGTTGAACCTGTTCAACACTTTTGCAGGCACCGTGTTTCTGTGGATGTTCTGGCCCAGTTTCAACTCTGCCATCGCAGACTCGGGCAAGGATCAGCTCACTGCCATCACAAACACCTACTTTTCCCTGGCCGCTTGTGTGCTCACGGCCTATGCCGTCTCCAGCCTTGTGGACCACCGAGGAAAACTGGATATGGTGAGTCATAAAAGAACATTACCAAAAATCCATAGCTACTCCACTGGGCCTTCAGCGATCTGGAGAGCTTAGCCACTGCTGCGTCTGTTCCTTGACCAGGTACACATCCAGAACGCCACGCTGGCCGGAGGCGTTGCCGTGGGAACTTGTGCCAACATGGGCATCGAGCCATTTGGTGCCATGATAATTGGCTCCTTGGCTGGGATAATCTCCACCCTAGGGTTTAAGTTCCTGTCCGTAAGTTACAAAGAGGAACACCACCCACCAACAAGGAGGCAGCTGGAGACCTACCACACCTCTACCCTCTTGTTCTAGCCCTCCATATATAAATGATATATTTATTTATATTCATGCATTAGCTCTAGTTACAGGGAGATCATTTATAACGGTCTCTGTTTTCCAGCCGATCTTGGCGTCGAAGCTGGGCATCCAGGACACGTGTGGCGTGCACAACCTGCACGGCATGCCGGGGATTCTGGGAGGAGTGGCCGGGATAGTGGCTGTGGCTCTGGGCAAAGCAAAGTAAGACAAAAAAGCCCTTTTATTAATTACTGAGATTAATTCAATACTTAGTGATATTTCCATACAGTATAATTTATCAGTTATTGTTAAGCATATAAAGATGATGAGATAATAAGCAATGAGATACCAGTGAGTAGAAACACTGGTTACCAGTGAGGTGTTCACTCCAAAGTGGGTACGCCACCCCACAGGGTCACACCTTGCATCCACCTGACCATGGCCTCAGAGGTCAATAAGACATCCTTTTTCTCCATCCAGTGGTAGTGCCAGCTATCAGCTCGCTGCCCTCGGATCTTCTCTGGGTTTTGCTGTGGTTGGAGGGGCCATCACAGGTCTGTGGGTCAGACTTCACTGAGATATTCTTCAGAAAGCCACAAATTCTTGGGCTCCAGTGCCACATCAATGACGTTATTTTAACTGTATTAGGGTTCCTTATGAGTCTTCCATTGTGGGGACAACCACCAGACCAGAACTGCTTTGATGATGCCGTTTACTGGGAGGTGGGTGAATGTTTCCTACTCACACTTTACATCGTGCCAGCCCACATATTTGTGTTACAAAGCTCTGCTGTGACTGTGTGTGTCCTGCAGGTACCTGAAGAGGAGGAGGAGAACGAGGAGTGCCTGGCGCATGACCACTCCAAGAACAAGGCGGAGGCCTGAAGCGAGAACATCACCAAATCCAGCAGAACCCCCCCCCCAAGAACAGCCCTCATGTTCAGAAATGCCTGCTTCCCCGTGTGAGACGTGTGTCCTCGTGTGAACGTCTTAGTCTTCCAACTACTCCACTGCTTTATGGTTTCTTAGTAACTGCTTAAATGTGTAGGATTCAGGGACGTTGTACAGAAACCACTGCTACTCAGTCATGAGGCTGTGATCAGATACGCTCTTCACACCAATATCATTGGCTACCAAAGAACGTTCCCACGAGCTAAATTACCCTGCAGGCCACCAACTCACCATTATGATGATATCAGATCAAATGAAATCACATCAAATCAATGCTTATTTATCAAATGCACGACAGTACAGCAAACAGCAGGAGTTCCAGGCAGTGAAATGAGTAAATATGAATGAGCTAAAATGATTTGATATGAAAAGGAGCTTCCTGCATTTGCTCTAGTACACATTCATTTTCTAAATAATTTAGACTGACATTAGTTATCTTGTCAGAAGCAAGACTGCAATTTATTTACCTAAAATTTACTTTAGTTAGCAGACACTTTCACCCATAGCGAAGCACATACTTGAGAAAGCAGGATCAGACAGTCTTTGGAGAAACTGGGGGTTAAGAGCCTTGCTCAGAGGCCCAATGGCGATGTCATTTTGGTGATGTCATTTTGGCGATGTCATTTTGCTGACCCTGGGCTCCAAACCAGCGACCTTCTTGTCACAGGCACTGTATCCTAACCCGCTGAGCTGCTCCCATCACCCCCATGATGGTAGGACATACCTCGAGAAGTGGAGGTTAGATCAGATAGGGCGCAGCTCTTTATATCCAAATGAGCTCCCAGAAGGTCTGCGGAGGACTGAACAAGACTAGAACCTAAAACTGGAGCCAGGAACAGAGAAGCATCTGATCCCCGGGGACAGACGGGCAGGTCTACGGCGTATATTCACTGCGTTAAACCCAGCTTTACCTCATAATGTATATATAAAAGGACGTGGTCCATTTCTTTTTAGCCTTATCATCCACTAAGATGACAGACGTCTTGGCTTGGTGACAGTTTGAGGACACTCATTACTCTATCGTTAAAGACATTTCACACACACTGGACTGAATGATTTTTCTGATTTAAAAAAAGTTCAATAAGACAAACTCTTCATTTAGTGGGGCAAATAAACTTGAAATGGGACTGATAATAGTTAGGCACTTGTGTGAAAGTTGTAGTATTCCTAAAGGCAGCAAAATCCACAAAATAATATATGTATGAAAAAAAATTGTGGAGTTTAAAATGTATAAATACTGTCATAAATATTATATAACTTTGTATTAAATTGTGCCATTTTCTGTACTTGCTTATTTTTAAAGGCTGTACAAATTATACATATGAAAATGGTCAAGTACATTTTTAGTAAATGTGTCAAACCTGGGGCTTTCTGTGTTTATAAAGTATGACATTTGAGTTGTGGCACTTCACAGATACGTACAGAACATCCACTGCGTGCACAGAGAACGAACTTCTGACTAAACTTAAGTCTTTATGGAGGTACACATAGATAAATAACACACATTTGACAGCTGCAAACATCTGGCACTGAATCTGCTGCAGGATTCAAAGCATCCATGAATAAAGCAAGTTCACATTATGATTAGCAATGCATGGTAGCCTGGCACATGACCACTCCAAGAACAAGGCGGGGGCCTGAAGCGAGGACATCACCAAATCCATGTGACACTCTTGTGCCTCGTTTTCACCAACACGGTGCCGGACTTTTTCCCAATCAGGCTCTGGTTCTACGCGTTTCCACCACAAAATATGGCCCTGTGCCAGGAAAAAAAACAGCTCCAGCACAGCGTCAGAGGAAAGGTGGGCTCAGAATGTGGCACCGTGATGTCAGCGAAAGTGGGACGGGCTATTGCATCCAAACCTTCTGCATACTTGGAAAATTCAATCCATAACCAATATAGCGTTATCTGATATCACCGATGCCAGCAGTGAAACAACTTGCCAGCTTATTAGCGGAATAATGTTATTGTTTTTTTATTCTGTGAAAAACAAAAGATCGATTTGCGGACAGCAAAGTGTGGTTTTTGCCAGACTCTTTTATTCCGCAATCTTAAGAAGGACAGTGGTAAAACAACGAGTGACAATAAACTCATTTACACACATAGATGTGGGAGCCTTTGAGACAAAAGTGGATACAGGCAATTGGGACACGGTGCAATGAATCATACTCCCAAAATGTTTTTTTTAGTGCAGCAAAATAAATCTAAAAAAAAATAAATACAGATTAAGCTTTACTTTCACTGACTGCATACATAACATTTCTGTTCCGTTCGTTTTTGAAACTGGTGGAAACATGGGCAGGTTCTCGAAAGGCACCAAGCGAGATCCAGCCCAGCACCAGCACCAGCTCCATGTCGATGGAAACGAAGCATTGGTGCTGCTTTCTGTGCAGCGGGATGGCAGGTGCCGCACCACCGGTCAGCGGTCAGAGTTAGTTCCAGAAGGCATTTTGCTGCTGTGCCCTTGAGCAAAGCCCTCAACCTGAATCCACTCATTTCAATCCATTTATTTGCCTAAGGGCCCTTCATTGAAATCACCAAAACTGCTAGCCTGCTCAGTCAGACAACACAAATTAACAAATAAAGAAATGAAAAGCACTGGCATTACTGGTCAGAACTTTGAGGTCGTACCTTCCAGTACCTCTTGGCCATAGATCAGCTTTGCTCAGTCTGGTCTGGGTCTAGCTAAAGGGAAGTCCTGATCTGGGAGACCACAGTCTTGCCAATGCTCCAATCCCTCAAAAACTGAGATGCCGGGTTCCTGAAGCACTTGTTCACTTGTGTTAATTAGGTCAAGTGTGGTGAGGTTTCAAACAGCAGCCAGGCTTTCAGCAGTCAGGCAGAAACAGGCCCATGGTGACATGATCAAAATGGCCCCAGAGTCAAATGTTTGCCTGCAGCTTCCTGAACAAACTTTGACATGCATCACCTGCACAACTGCTGTGTCATGTCCCTCAGAGGCAACAAACAGCAGTTTGAATATTGTTTTATCGTAACACAACTGAATAAAAAAGTTAAACAAATAAATAAATTCTGTAGTTTTACTATCTGAATACGTGCCTGACTCTCAGGCCATCAAAAGGCAACACATTAAGGTAAACTTACAGGTGTGTTTCTAGACTGCTACCTACAGGAGCACAAGAACATCAGCAGAAGCTTCATTCACACATAGGAGCAGAAACTGAGCCCACAACCCTGGTCTGAAGCCCAGTGGCACCAGTGCTAACAGTAAGATAAAATATTCCTGCCAGCTGCTCTCTACTTCATGAGTAGCGTAATCTTTCTTTCAGCTCACTGGATTTAACGATGTAGAAAACCGCTTCACTTTTCTAGAAAAACAAAAGTGCTTCAAAAGTGGAAAACCTTTCATCTGTTGGTCTCGGTAAATTTAAAGCTAATTTAATGGCCTGCATGTGCCGTTATCTCACTGGCCAGACATCAGGGAACAGCATTTTTCTGGATTTCTACAGTTTGCTTATCAAGATATCTATGGAATGACTTTGGGAATTGGAAAACCTCATCTGACATTACACTTATTTTGACTTCTTTGATTTTCCCCCTACTTCTCATGCAAGAACAAAAGACTTCTGTAATCTTTGCCCTTCTGCAATACTGCCTTGAACTAATGGCCTCACCTGGATCTGACATCTCAATATTGTTTTTTCTCCGTAATCACCCATAATGAACTGCATCGGGGCCAAGATCAGTTTGACACCCACAACAGACCAAAGCTGGTCCTGTTGTTTTGTTTCTCAGTGCTACAAGGTATAATGGACCTGGGAAAAGCCCAGAAAAGCCCAGGACTCTGTGACATTATTAGCACTTATGCTTTGTTAATTGCTGACTAGAGTTTCCATGTTTAATAACTATGTAAATTAAACATGACGATACAAATCCAAGCCTTACTAAGGAATATAAAAAAAAACATTTCTGAAGTTTCTGAAGCCGTATTTGCAGTCATTTTTGCCAGCTGTATAAGAAAATGCTGCTTTTATTTAATGAAATACTCAATAAACAGATTCAGATGCATGTGTGGGTCTGCCTTAATAGCCGACACAGTGTGTATGAGCAGGGCTGCCAACTTTGGTCAGCTGGCTGGAGAGAGATCTTCAATTCAAGACGAGTCTGCACACGCGTTACATGTACGTAACAGTTTAATTACCTTGTAAATAATCTGTAGGGTTTGCAAACTGCACCACTGTTTTGATGTAGCTAATTTTAGTTTATAATGGAATATAGATTTACCTTAAGAATTCCTGCGTAAGGATGAGGCCCTGAAAGCGTGAGTGTGCGCGACAGCGGTCTAGAACCCCCGGTATAAGTGGTTTTCAATCTTAACTGAATTCCTGCACACCCTTTTTAAGTTAACTCCCAGTGAACTTCCAGCACACCCGTCCCAGCTTAATCCAGTATTAGTTACTTCCTACTCGATATCATATTAAGCTGGATAGGACAGCTAGTACACTCCACTAAAGGCTTTTTAAAATAATCGCTGTAATTATTAGACACGGCCATCCATGTGTAGCAAAGATGACACTGAGTTAAGGTGGTACCTTGAAACCGCTGCACGGTTAACACCTATAGTTACTGACCACTACGGTGTGAAACATAAGGATCCTTTAAAGGTATATGCATGTAAATGTGCTGACGCAAGAAGGATTTCGACGACAGTCATACTGGCAGCCTAGGCGGCGTTTCATTTAAATTTACATTGTGCATTGCCTCTTTAATTATTGTTATTTATCTTACTCGTTCGAGATTTTCAATAACTTGAGAGTCTTAAAACGCGTTTCGTAAATGGCTTAATGACTCCATGCAAAACTCAGACTTAACCCTAAGTTAAAGCACCATCTGAAAGGATCATTGAACACACGTAACAACCCTTAAAGTTACCAGTCTTCTTTTCCAGCAAAGGCGCGCCCACCACCCTAATTTCGCGCCGTACAGGACTGCCCGCGTGAAGCCGTACGTGCATACGTCACACGCAGCGGTCCTGGGGGTTGTGGGATACAAGATGGTCGCCGCCTTTTGTGATACCTGGTGTGCGGCTTCCTCATAATAATTCGTGGCACCTAATAGCGAGCCAGTTAACACCCTGCAGGATACAATGCCTAAGTGATTGCGGTTTTCTTATATTCATCGCAAAATTCGCATTCGTGTTGTGGTTTCATAATGGTAAGTGGCTTGAGTTAAGTAAGATGGTGAGGCTAACCGACAGATGGCTAAACAGAGACAGACGGGTGAGGACCAGAACTGCAGGGATTAGCTGACTAGTTAGCAGGGTAGATACTTGATTACTTATGCATTAGCAGTTTGGTGGAGTTGAATGTGTTATATAAATTTGATAGTTTGTTCAGTCAGATGATGGGTAGATAGATGGGCGGATGAAACTTTTGCGCAGGTATACGTACAAGAGCAACGAAATGTAGTTTTAGCATCTACCAGAAATGTAAATGGTTTCAACATGCAAGGTAAAAAGAAACCTGTGCATTCCATATGTAAATACTAAATTGTATATTATGAATATACAGTATATATTATGAGAGTTGAGTCAGTAAATACAGCATGAAAGTATGAACATGTAAATTGGGTGTAAATTAGGACCATAGTACTGTTGGTAGGTCCTGAGTGGACTGTTCACTTGTGTTTCCCAGTCAGAGCGGGACTCCAAAGTGAAGAGACGTCCAGCCCAGTCAAGCACAGCGTCAGATGAACGAAGGTCCCGGAGCACAGGTGAGGTTCCTGGCCTGCTCCTGCCCCAGCCCTCTCCCATTCCGCCCCCTCCTTGTCACTCGTTGCTGTCATGGGGGGTGTCTTCCTTCATACACAGAAAAGGACAAGAGGAAGCGGAAGCGCAGTCGTAGCCGGTCGTCTTCGTCAGCTTCCACCTCGTCTAGCTCATCTTCTTCATCATCATCCTCGTCTTCCTCATCGTGCTCCTCCCTCAGTCGGAGCAGCAGCAGCAGCAGCAGCAGCAGCAGCAGCAGTGGGGGTGAGTTTGAGAGCAAGTGGGGTGGGGGTGTCTGTATCGTGGGGCCACAGCACGTTCAGTCCCGCAGGGACATCTGCACACACACAGAGATGAAGACCACACTGAGGTGGACTTGAGCAGATGCCCACCTTCTCTGTGATGCTGCCCCCTGTTGGGCTGACAGTCTAAGTGCAGACAGTTTAAAGCCTTGCAGGGGTGCAGGACCTCTCCAGCTTCTCCTAACTGACCCTCATCATCTCTTTTTCATAGATTCCCACAGCAAGTCAAAGTCCAAGAAGAGGAGTAAGGAGAAGCGTCACAGAAAGGTGATGTGTGACACCCCGTGTTGGCAGCTCTGTGGGGGGAGGGGCCCCCGGTCTGGGCCATGCCATGGGTGATTTGCCAAACTGATGTGTAGGTGTACTCGTTTGTCCGTTTGGGGAGGGAGTGTGTGAAATCTGCTCATGTTGATGGGAATCTGCCCCGGGTGTCAGGAAAAATATGTGTGATTCTTCCAGGCCGTGGCCTACAGTGTATGGTTCACTATTGATTCCCGTGGGGGTGGGGGGTTTCATAGATCATGTCTTGCAACCAGAATGTCCCCAAAGTGTGGTAAAACCTGAAACTTCCCTTACTTTTGGGGACATTTTTCAGGTGCCCATTTGGATAACTTCAATTTTCTGAGAATGCAATCAAAAAAGTAAAAATGCCAGATGTCTTGTACTTACATATAGGGGTGTAACAAGATCTCGTGATATTACAACATGACGAGATTTCTAGTCGGAGTGAAAAGCGGTCTTGCGAAGGCACTGCACATCAGTTGCTGCAAGCATGTCGGCATCTGATGAAATTACCATAGTAGATGCCCCAGATGCTTTTAAATCTTTCGTATGGCAGCATTTTGGTACCCGGCAGAAAACATAAACGGTGAAAGGGTGACAGAAAAAACACAAACCATCTGTAAGCATTGCAGGAAAATAATGCCGTACACAGCGGCTAACGCTACTACTATGCTAACGCTACTACTATAGCTCTTTACTAAAATCCACTGCACCGGTGAAGAAAACATTAAAAATAGTTCAATTATATTGTTTATTTATATTTTATGTTCAATTGAGAAGTCAAATAGGAAAGAAGCCTGTCATTTGAGTTTGTGGTGATATATTTTATGGTGCTAGATATTTGTTCTGTTCTTTACTGCATATGATGATGGTGATTATTTAACACATTTCACCATACATCTGCATTATTTAGCATTTTTTGTCTTTCAAATTAATCAAATAAAAGGCTGCTTTCCAGTAATATATTTCCTCTTTGAAGTTTTCCTTAAAATATTGTTAAAATGTCTCGTCTTGTTTTCGTGAACCCAATATCGTGTCTCGTCTCATCTCGTGGTCTGAGTATACCATTACACCCCTAGTTATTTATGGTTAAGGTTAGGGCTGGGAAGGGGTTATGGGTGTTTTTTGGGAGATTGGGATTAGAGTTCTTCCCATAGAAATGAATGAAAGGTCCCCATTTTGTGATAGGTACGCCTACGTGTGTGTGTGTGTCTGTGTGTCTGTGTGTGACAGAGTGAGAGAATTAAGTAGTATATGTTGGGCTGGCATTCCATCCAGCAGTCACCCTGCCTCACACCCCCTGCTCCCCAGGGGAACATAGCTCCATCGTGCCAGGGAGGGTTTATGAAAATGGGCATAGGAGCAGAGGAGTTGAGTGGCTGCCCTGTACCTTCATTAATGTAGATGTGCTTTTTGAGCTATAAGAAAGATCTCTCTTTTTATACAGTGCGTGTCTATGAAGAACCTTTAACACATCGTTTCGAAGCTCTTACAAAGTGTATTAGCTTGAAGCTGTGGTTACAGGATGTTTAACATTTAGAACAAGGATGAATCATTGTGTGTGTGTGTGTGTGTGTGTGTGTGTCTCGCAGAAGGGAAAGAAACAGAAAAAACACAGAAAGAAGAAGGACAAGAAGAGTAGAGGTGAAGATGATGATTCTGGTCCGGTGCAAATATCCAAGGTAAGGGATGCTGGTCTTGCTAAACGAAAGTCAGACAGCCAGATCTTATTCCGCCCAGGGTGGGGGCGGGTTGGGGGGAGCTTAGGGCCGTGAATTAATGGCAGGTCCCTGTTTCTCAGTATCTCAGGGAGAAGAGGAAGAGTGGGAAGTACAGCATGATCTCAGGAAAGAGGATCAAGCTGAAAGTCAAGAAGTCCAAGAAGGACAAGCAGGTGAAGGTCCTCACTTCTGCAGAGAACCATGTGTCTCCTGATGGTCTTACCAGTATCTCCTGTTAATTGTCCCCTTTTCTCTGGTTCTGTTTGCAGAGGGATAAAAATCGCGCAGAACTGCTTGAGTTCCTGAACTCTGCCCTGTGAACAGACCCCCCGGATTGTGGCTGTAATACAGCACCCCCCCACTGCCACCCCGTCACTGTAGTTACAGAATTTTCCTCGACGTCCTAAATCCTTTTGCCAGGAGTTTCCTTGCAACCAGCTACAATGAAACTCAGGGAAATTCTTGACCTGATCCTGCACCGGGGTCGCGTTGCTTATCACGTTTACCCGTCAGGACGACCACAAGAAAGTCTGGGCAGATGTTGAATAAGATCTCAGCAGAACACTTGACCCAGTGGATTAGACTGGAAGAAACCTGCTGTCCACAAATTCTTGGAACTCTTTCCCTGCCACGATTTAACATTTCATGGGTTTTAACCCTTTAGTAAGCAATACAACATATTTAGGATAATCATTGCTTAAGGCAAATCTTAACTTTCACTGTTTCAGTCTTGAATCCTTGTTCCAGCCCCCCTCCTCCTCCAGGGGTCATTCCTGTGATCCATTACCTGCCTCTGCTTAAAGAACTACCCTTCTCGTCATTTGTTTACGGTGGTGCTTATTGAAAATATGGTTTTGAGAACCAGGGGGTTTGGTAGGTGCAACATCAGAGTATTACACCAATGTCTGAGCTACAGTAAAGATCGATGGGATCCTTTTATGAAGACTGAATACTGTGTTTATTTTTATAGACAGTCTAGCTGGAGGAACGACAGGAACGTGGTTCTGAGGACGTCCGTGGTTGATGTTCCTTTTTATGCTCAGATGATGTAGTATGATTGCTCTTGCATTCAGATCAGATCCATGTAAATATTGGCCCTAACAGTCCCTTTACCAGAGTGATACCGTTCACAGAATATTCTGGAATATTCCTGAAAGAAAAGCTTTCTGCCTGCCTTGATTGGTCACTTTGACAGGATATCTTCTTTTCAGAATCAATGTCAATGTAACATGCCCCCCCCCTTAAATAAAATATATATGTGTGTGTATGAAGTGGTCCTTTTTTGGGGGGGGGGGGGACAGACATGAGGTCTCACACTTGCACCATTGCATTTTGAAGCCCACCCATCTCTTGTTAGAAGCAGGGGGTGATTTATTGAACCAGTGCAGACTTTGGCAGTTGACTGTGACCTGTTTAGACTTAATTATCGTTGATTTTATGTGGTGCAGCCTTCGATCAAGTTTTTCCCGGATGAGGTGCAGCACTGCAAGGTCGTCTGCCACCATGAATTTCAAACAGGAATGTCACTGGTGGGTGTTTTTACGCCAGCAGTTCAGTAATTAAAGTCACGTCCTTTATTTCAAAATGTAAAGTCTGGCTTTAATGTAGGTGTCTGTAAACTAATATTCGTAAGTTGTTTGCGTAACATCCATACAAACATATAGCCTGCTGCCCTTCAAAGACGCAACAGATTATAATCAATCCGTTATTATAATCTGCCGTGAATGTTCCTGGAAATGATCCTTACAGTATGTCAAGTATGATAAATGGACATCTTTACAAAAGGAGTTTATCAGACCCCATTCAAGAGAACTACACAGGCAGAGGTTGATCTTTTGACCTGCTTGTGAAAGACTTGTGAACCACAAGTCGTTCACGTCCTTGTTTCTTGGTGACTTGCTGCCCGTGTGTCTCCCCATCAGATGACCTATCCCAGCATTCCCCGGGGCAGTCACATGCCCTTGTTGTGCTTGAAGTCAGGCATGCTCCAGCCCCGCCTGGCCTCCTTGGCCGCCTCCGAGCCCCTCACCAATCCCCTTTCCACATCCTCCGAGATCGTCTTCACCTCGCTGCTGCCAAATGGGTCGATGCGGACGCGGGACCTGAAGCCCATGAGGGACATGCTCGCGGCACGCTTGCTGTTCCACTGATGGGACAGCCTCTTGGCCTCCTCCTCATCCCGCATCCAGTCCAACGCCTCCAGCAGGGTGGTGCGGAATAGGCCAGTAACCTCCTGTACATCCGGCTCGTTCTCTACCATCACCTGCCGGAACCTGCAGTAGGACAGGGGGGGTCATGGGACAGGGAGTGAGTCGCAGGACCGGGCCGATCCACCTGAGGGTGCCAGCACCATGTGACCCAGTGATCTTCAAAGTGTCTGGCACCCCCAACCCCAGGGGGCGCCGTGGCACTGCAGGGAGGGCATGAAGCATAAGAAATCCCAGGTTGAGAGTGTGCTAAAATGTGCAGCAGACCCAGAGCATGTGAGTAGAGTGATGAGAATTTCCAGTCATAGTATATGGAGCAGTACGCCCCCCCCGCGCCCCC